>VXBP01004355.1:619891-682419 GCA_013400115.1 Rhinopomastus cyanomelas
CCTCTCCCGGGTCGCCTTCCTGGGGGCGGCCCCGGCGGGCGGGATGGGGAGCGGTTACAGTGGCGGGGGCCGCCGCCTCTCCTTCCCCCACCCGCGGCGAGAGACCGGCCCCCGTCGGCTCGGCGCGACGGCCCGGGCTGCTCTGGGCTGGGCTGGGCTGGGCCTGTCGAGTGGCGCCGCCTCCCGCCCCTCTCCTCACGCAAGGTGCCGGGTGGGCGGTCTCTGGGCGAGGCCGCGGCGGGGTCTTTGGGCCTCGTTGCCCGGAGCGGGGCGGGCGGCGCGCTGCCGTGGGCGGGACAGCCCGTTGCCCTCTCGGGCGGGCCGCGCGCGGGCCGGGACACCTCGAGCGCGGCCGCCGGCGGGAGGCGGCGGCGGGGCCGAGCGCCGCCAGGTGCAGGGCGGGAGCGCGCTCGGAGCTGGGAGGGGATGGCCGGGGTTGCTCCTCAGGGCGAGTGAGACACGATGACAGGTACACGGAGCTGACAGGAAGGTCATTCCTGCAGCCGGAGCTCCCCGCTGGTGTTTGTGGGTCACACGCTGTCACCGTGAGGCAGCGCTGCGCTGCACCGCCTGCCCTGGCCTCTCGGCCGCACTGCACGGGCAGGGCTCCCGAGCTGAGCCTGTGCCGCCGTGTGCGGTTTACAACCCGGATCAGAGCCGTGGCGAGCGCGGCGCTGCGTGACGTTAGTGCTGCACGCGTGACGTGCGTGAGTACCCGCGAGTGACGGCCGGGTGTGATGCGCAGGGCTGTGCAGGGCGACACGTTGGTTACGAGAGCCGCGGTGTCTGACACAGCCTCGCACAGAGAGCAGAGCCTCCCCCGTCCTTTCCCTCCTCCTCTCACCATCTCCATCGCAACTGCGTGCAGCCGCTTTCTGGCATCGCGGCAGCTCGCAGTTCGGTTTGCGGGAGGTGGTGCCGTAGCTGGGGTGACAGGAGGTTGCCAGCCCCGACTCCTTGTCTTTTCTGGGTAGCCGACACACTGAATAATCTATAATCTGAGCCCCATTTAGAGGATGCTGCTGTAAGCCATTGCCAGCCCCTGCGAGAGGTTCATGCCGCAGCTGTCTCATGAACAACTTGGTCTTTTGTGTGTGGGGTGCCTGGCAGACAGCTGGGGTGGATAAGCTGCCGTCCCAAGCTATGCCATCCCTGCTCATCAGCTGCAGTTGCTGCTACCAGTGAGAGATAACCCAAGGTAGGTCTAGTTTGGTTTTCTACATAAAATCTCCATCAGTATCCTGTCTGCCCTATCACCAGTTGCTTCTTAAACCTCTGGCCAGCTTCAGCCAGATCCCTGAGACACTAAGAGTATACAAAACGAACGGTTATGCAGAAAACAGATCATATTTATGTTCTCAAGGAAGGGAAAGCTACTGTAGGAATTCCTATCTTCTCAGTTTCCAGGAATCCACATGGGCAAAGGATGCTGCAGACATGACTCATAAATTCTGCTGGTCACAAATGCCTGTGGCATGTTCAACCCTATCGGAGTAGGTTGAGAGGGCAACATGCTCAGAGTTTTATGGAGTTCTAAAAATTTCCACTACTAAGAACTAGTGGAGACGGTCAACTGCTAGAAGCAGCAGCATTTTAAAACTGTGCCTGCCTATGCAGCAGCGCAGCACTTGCTTTACAGTGTATTGAAATGCTGAGCACGTGTTAAACACCGATTATATTTGACTGTGAATAACCTTTCAGTCAATTTAGGATCAAACTCTAGCATCTGTGACCCTCAAGACATCTGAACAATTACTCAGCCGTACAATCTGAACATTATTTTGAACAGAGCAGAATGTTTCATAGGAAAGGCATCACAACACCAAAACAGGGCAGCCCGTGTTCTCAGAGTGTGGCTGTTCCCAGAACGATGTGGTTTCTCTTTCTTTGAGGAGAGGCTTCAGTTTTGCATCTAAGGCGTTTATTTGCAGCTCTCACGCTATCAAGTGTGAGTGTAAACAGGACACATACCTCAAAGAACACCTTGTCTCCAGAAAAGCAGTGTGACACGTTTCTGAACCAGCTGCCTCCCCTCCATCCTTTCCACCTCTCTTAAAAATGGCTGAATAGACATTTTTCTACATGCGGGAACTTGCTTTGCACAGCCAGTTAGAGCTGCAAGCCAACACTTCTAACAAATGTCTGCCTGCTAACCATTACATGTGGTAGAAGTGAGTACCTGGCACTGTGACCTTCACCATTAGTTCACCAGTGTGCTCTAGAAGTAGTTTGCATAAAAATTTCCATTTCCTCCTGAGCACAGCAAATACCCAGCGACGCAGGGAAATGGTGCCGAGAGAAAGCAGAACATCGTGCTGCTGACCACATTTCCACAGATCTCACAGACTCTGTAGAAAGCAGACAGTTGTATAAAAATTAACTTCTTCAGGTCTGTACGGGTGGAAGTTGTTATGATTACTCTAAAAACACACCTAGGGAATCTTAAAAATATTTAAATAAACACAAAATAGGAACTAACCTTCTTATTCCTTGTCTAGGATAGTGGGGAAAAAAACCAGGCAGGCAAAAACTCTGTTTGCTGTTATAAGCCACATGCCTCCAGTTCTGGTTACACTACCTCGTCTATCAGCAGGTGAAAATCACGCAGAATAACTGAATCACAGAACATTAGGGATTGGAAGGGACCTCAAAAGATCATCCAGTCCAATCCCCCTGACACAGCAGGATCCCCTAGATCCAGTCACACAGGAACACATCCAGGTGGGTTTTAAATACCTCTAGAGAAGGAGACTCCACAACCCACCCTGGGCAGCCCCTTCCAGGGCTCTGGCACCCTCACCGGGAAGAAGGTCCTTCTCATATTGATGTGGAACCTCCTCTGTTCCAGCTCACACCCACTGTCCTTCGCACTGCTCTGTACTGCAGTGGAAGGTGCGAGACCACCAAACCCTTCTGCACCTACAGAGGCAGCTTGTCTGAACAATTGAGAGTAGTTAGTAGACACTTCCAGTCTTGACCTAGTGACTGTCGCACAGGTAAGTGAATTAGTCTTTGGAAGCCGACTGCAGACCAGCTCTTTTGCAGGACGTGTCTTTCATTAGCAGCGCTAATTGCGTGAGCGCTGGACGTCGATAGAAATGGGTGACTGAGTGGAAACTGGAACCGCGGAAACAATAACAAAGTGAAGGATGTAGGAATGACAGCAGATGGTAGAGACAAGCGACGCTAGATTTGCCAAGAGCAATTTGGATCCCCTCAGGCTCTCTATTACCTGCCAAATACTACCCTCACCTCTCAGAATCTGGGAGAAAAACCACCTTAGTCTTTATTTTTGCACACGTTTGTCACGGAACATGAACAGCCTTAAAGTCTAATTAAGGTGAGATGTATGAGTGTGTGTGTGAGGGTGACACTTCATCAGCCAGTGCACGGTGCAGAATCCAGAAGCACGCAAGCGGATTTTTCTGAAGGCCTAGAGCACAACCATGACGACACCGAGCTGGGGAGGAATGTTCCACCTCACTTTCTCTGCCAGAAGCGTTTTCTGCCTGGGCTTCTGTGCATCACGCCTGGTGTAAACCAAGCGCCGGGGTGGTGTGAAAGGCTCCATCTGTCCCGTTGGCTCAGGTCCACATGACAAACGCCAAAACTCATGGAAGTAAGAATCAGAATTGTGGACCTGCTTCCTCCTTGTCCTGGTCTGCTTTTCCCCTGGTTTGTGCTGCTCCAGGAGCAGTGTCCTGTTGTAGATGGCTGCTTGCAAAACAAGGGGGAAGAGTGTGCTTCATGCTTCTTTCTCAGCACCCCCCAAGTGTGGCAGCGCTCACAAGTGTGACTGAGGGACTCAAATTTGTTAAAAACCAAAACGTTTGCCAAAGAGTGATAGAAACCAGCCACTTCCCTTCCTCTAGAAAGGCAGCCCACGCTAGCTGGCTGTGTGCTCTGTCCCGAGCTGGTTTCAGTTCAGCTTTCAGAGAACACCAGGCAGATAGTGAATCAGGGTCCAGTTAGAACAGTCTTTGTGCCAGTCTGGTGTGGAAAAACACGTTCAGGTGATGCAATGTCTTTCTAGGCAGTAGGAATGCAAAGTCTGGTCATAGAATCATTAGGGCTTGGAAGGGACCTCGAAACATCATCTAGTCCAATCCCCCTGGCACAGCAGGATCGCCTAGAGCAAGTCACACAGGTTCTTGTTGAGAGAAGAACTGTTAGTTACGGGATTAGGGCATCTGTTACCTTAGCAGGGTCACAACTTATCCACGTAATTCCTCCTCTGCTCTGCCCTGGTGAGACCACATCTGGAGTGTTGTGTCCAGTTCTGGGCCCTGCAGCTCCAGAAGGACAAAGAGCTACTGGGGAGAGCCCAGCACAGAGCCACAGAGGTGATGGAGGGAGGGGAGCATCTCCCTGCTGAGGAGAGGCTGAGGGAGCTGGGGCTCTGGAGCTGGGAGAAGAGGAACCTGAGGGGTGACCCCATGGATGTTGATAAATATGTGAAGGGTGGGTGTCAGGAGGATGGAGCCAGGCTCTGCTTAATGTCATCTAGTGATAGGACGAGGGGCAATGGGTGTGAGCTGGAACATAGGAGGTTCCACATCAATGTGAGAAGGACCTTCTTCCTGGTGAGGGTGGCAGAGCCCTGGAAGGGGCTGCCCAGGGTGGGTTGTGGAGTCTCCTTCTCTAGAGATGTTTAAAACCTACCTGGGTGTGTTCCTGTGTGACTGGATCTAGGGGATCCTGCTGTGTCAGGGGGATTGGATTAGATGATCTTTTGAGATCCTTCCAATCCCTAATGCTCTGTGATTCAGATCTGTTTCTTTTCCTCTATTTTCTAAACAAAGCTTTTCCTCCAGAGCCATGGTAGCTCCTCTTTGACTTGGATGTGATCACGCAATGGTTGGTGCCAATCCCAGTCAAGGACAGAATGCAGTTCTATGTGATTTCACTTTCCATGTGGAGCTCAATCGTAAAAGGAAAGACTTGGTTTGCAGTAAGCACATCATGAGGGCAGAGACATTCTGGGTGGCTGTTCCTCTCTTGCTAAAGGCAAAAACCCCAGACCTGTCTGGTATCACAAGTCCACACTGACATCTAGTGCCGAAACAATTGCACTAGATAGTGAGGAAAAGGAAGGGAACACTCGTTTATCAGTGGCTTGTAGTTGTTAATGTTCTCTTACCTCCCATTTCTATGCAAAAAATTCTCATCTTTTTTATATATGAACAACAGCTGTCACTCTGTGGCACCTGACTGCACCTTTTGGGCCAGTAAAGACCATAAAACAACATCTTTGTGATTTTTCATTGTAATTTCTGCCTTCTCACAGAATCACAGAACATTAGGGATTGGAAAGGACCTCAAAAGACCATCCAGTCCAATCCCCCTGCCACAACGTCTTGGCTTCGTATTTGCAATTCTTCATTTTTCTGAACAATAACCGCAAGCCTGTGTGACATCTAGACTCTCTTTTCCACCCACCCACCCCCATCTCTTGTAACCAACAAGCATATGCAGATTTAAAAACATTTCAGGCTCTTGTGTCTGGGCTGGACAGATTGGGAGGTACAGGAAGGACTGGCAAGCCCAATTAGACAATAAATAGCATAAGTAGCTGTCAAAAAATAGGGCTGGATGGGGAGAAAGCATGTGGCATCACTCACTAGATAAGCTGGAATGATTGGCATGTTCATTTTCTGATTTAATGGTGTCTTGAAACAAATTGTTTCACAGCTGAGACCATGCAAATCAGTCATTAAAATGTAGGCTTCAGTCTGACGCCGGTTTGAATTCTGTTAATCCCAGGGAAATGGCACTAAATTTATCCCCCCAAATTTATCGGGTGCAAAATGTGATGATGATTATTATCAGAAGCAAAACCTGGCAAAACTGTATCACGTGTCTAGAGTTTTCTTTGAATGAAATGAGACAGAAGAGTAAGCCCCCAAAATGTAGAACAGGCTAGAGCAGGAGAGAAAGCCAAGGGCGTGGAAGCACCGCTAACGTTTTCAATGGGACTGGCTTGCAGAGCACAGCTGGCGCAGCGGTGGAACATGCAGCAGGAACGTGTTCAGCTGACGCCAGTCCTTAAGCCTTCAGGAACGTCGCAGAGTGGATTAAAGCTAGCGGGGCTTCAGTCACAGACAGGGTCCCCACTAAAAGCAGGATCCCCTAGACCAAGTCACACAGGAACATGTCCAAGTGGGTCTTAAACATCTTCAGTGAAGGAGACTCCACAACCTTCCTGGGCAACCTGTCACCCTCACCAGGAAGAAGTTCCTTCTCATACTGATGTGGAACCTCCTCTGTTCCAGCTCACACCCACTGCTCCTTGTCCTATCACTAGATGACATTGAGCAGAGCCTGGCTCCATCCTCCTGACACCCACCCTGCACACAGTTATCGACAGGAGTGCGGTCACCCCTCTGTCTCCTCCAAGCTCAAGAGACCCAGCTCCCTCAGCCTCTCCTTGTAAGGGAGGTGCTCCACCTCCTTCATCATCCTCGTTGCCCTACGCTGGACTCCCTCCAGCAGCTCCACATCACTCTTGAACTGAGGGGCCCAGACCTGGACACAACACTCCAGATGCGGGCTCACCAGGGCAGAGTAGAGGGGGAGAAGAACCTCTCTCGATCTGCTGACCACCTTCTGATCCACCCCAGGATGCTGTTGGCCCGCCCGGCCACAAGAGGGCGACACTGCTGGCTCCTCTGGCCACCAGGACCCCCAGGTCCCTTTGTCCTGCACTGCTCTCCAACAGGTCGGTCCCCAACCTATTGAGGTCCCTTCAATCCCTAATGCTCTGTGATTCTGTGATAGTCCTCTCAGTACTGATCCACTCCGTGAAAGCAGGGCCACCAAGGATCTGAAATAGAGAAGACCCCTTGTTTTCCTAGGGAAATTTGCTTTCAGTTGTGGTTGTTCTTTTGTATTTTGAGAAAAGCATAAGACTATTGTTAATTAGCACACTTTGGGACAAACCAACTGGGTTTCTAAGAAAAGAAGTGTGAGTCTTTCAAGTTCCCTTCCAATCCCTAGTGTTCTGTGATTCTGTGATACACAGCACAGAAACACCACAGGAAAAGGTGATGAGAAGAAGAGGCTATGAAATGTGTCTTTAAAAAATTGTATGTATTTTATCTAGTTTATGTAAAATGTCTGTAGCCTGGTCATCCTGTAGAGGAGAACAAGCTCCTTGACTGAGTCTGGAGGATGGGCTAATCAGCACTCTGAATCAGCAGAACTCAGTAGAAATGATTTCTCTTCCCTCCTTCCCGTCTTCTTTTTGCTGTTTCTGCTCTACTTCCTTCTTGGCATCTCCCCTTTCTCCATCCTTCTCCTTCCAGCAATTCCAAACGCAGCCTCTGCTGCATCTCGGTCCCATTTCCACCCCTCTCCATCTGCTGCAGCGCATTCATGTATTATGCATCACATGTTGACATTTACAATGGTGTCAATAAGGTTTTGAGTCAAAGCCTGAATGGAAACACAGCTTTGGCAGTGTTTACCTCCCATCAGTAGTGTTTCAGACTATTTTCAGGCTTGAGAAAGGAAACAATGAGCAGTAGGAGGGAGAGCTGGAAGATCCAGCCAGCCGTGTTGTGGGGCAGAGGCGCCGGGATCAAGAGCTCAGGCTCTGACAGAACTGCAGCTGTGCCCTTGTGGCTAAGAAGGCCAACAGCATCCTGGGGTGGATCTGAAGTTGAGGTGGTCAGCAGATCGAGGGAGGTTCTCCTCCCCCTCTACTCTGCCCTGCTGAGACCACATCTGGGATCTTGTGTTCAGTTCTGGGCCACTCAGTTTCAGAAGGACACAGAGCTGCTGGAGAGAGTCCAGCACAGAGCCACAGGGATGATGGAAGGAGAGGAGCATCTCCCTGCTGAGAAAAGGCTGAGGGAGTTGGGGCTCCTGAGCTGGGAGAAAAGGAGCCTGAGGGGTGACCCCATTAATGCTAAATATGTGAAGGGTGGGTGTCAGGAGGATGGAGCCAGGTTCTTCTCAGTGTCATCTAATGATAAGACAAAGGGCAACGACTGTAAGCTGGACTATAGGAGGTTCCACATCAGTATGAGAAGGACCTTCTTCCCAGTGAGACTGACAGAGCGCTGGAATGAGCTGCCCAAGGGGGTTATGGAGCCTCCTGCTCCAGAGATGTTTAAGACTCACCTGGATGGTTCCTGTGTGACTGGATCTAGGGGATCCTGCTGTGTCAGGGGGATTGGACTAGATGATCTTTTGAGGGCTCTTCCAATCCCTAATGATTCTATGACTCTATGATTTCAGTCAGTGACCCTGTTGCTCCTGCTGGTGGGTTGTTCCATATCCTCCCCAAATCCCTAGAGCCTGGGAACTCCAAGGTTCCGCGGTGCTCTAAGGAAGACTACAGTAACGGCAGATGAAAAGTGGAGTCTGTGAAGCAGTGTAGAAGGACTGCAGTGGCTGTCAGACAGCAGGTTTTGCCTTTTGCAGGCCAGTGAGGTCATTTTCAGCGTTAATTGCTTCCGAGTTGAAGTTGTCAGACCAGTACAGAGACCCGTCCCTCCTGACACGCCGCCTTACCTGCTCGGGTAGGTTCTCCGAGTCCCGGTCAAGTGCTGTTTACTGTCATTCGCCAACGTCAGGAGGGCGCACTGGGAGCTCTGCGTGCTCCGTGTCCTGAAGCTGGCTGGCTGGCAAGCTGTTTAATATGTTCCTCTTAAAGAGGTGGGTCATGAATGGCACTTTGAGGCAGGTGACTCACTTGGGGCATTGCTAGCTGAGGAAAGAGAAGCTTCCCTTGGTTAAGGACAGCCAACTACACCAGCTATGCTGGCTATCAAAAACAAATTCCTTGCCCTTATCATCTGTTTGGGTGATTAGCAGATCTAAAAGCACCTCAGGAAACAGGAGTCCCTCAAGCCTCTAGCAGTCATCCAGTCCATCCTTCTGCTCCAAAGCAGAGCCAATTAGATGGAAACTGCTGCTGTCAGGCAGTTCCTGCTCTGCTCTTAGAAACCTTCGGTGACAGGGATTCAAAAGCACCCCAGGCAACCTCTCCCAATGTTTCACAGTGTCTAGAGATAGGAAACTTCACTTTCTGATGCAGTTCTCCCTTGCTGCAGCCCAAGTTCACTTCCCCTGGTGCTGCAAAGGCTATTCCCTTCACACCAGCAGCAGATTGAGGGCTGCAGTCCTCATTCTCCTCAGTCTTCTGTGCACACTGTCAGCTCGTAGAGTCTTTCCTCACTGCTGGTGTTACCTGGGCACTCCTCTCCTCCTGGGTCACATCTTTCCCCCGAGCTACTGAGACACACCACCTTTTTTGCCGTGCTGTTAAATGCCAAATACAGAAGCCAGCAGCCAGGCGGGGAGGTGCAGCACCGTGCTGACTGCTCTGGAGCAGGATCGGCATGCAGGGAGGATGCTGCAAGGGTGCTCGCAAGGGTGGCAGGATGGGGACGATCCCAAGGGTCTTTTCCAACCTGAATGAGTCTATGATTCTGTGGGCAAGCAGCACCCAGGAAAGCTCACACGGCTGTCATCTCTGCTGCCGAGAAACAAAAGCTCCAGGAGGCACTGCTGGTGGGAGCAGAGGAGACAGGGAGCCTCCCAGCTGTCACGCTCTGATAGACGCTCCCTGTTCACTCCCCTCCTGCATCCGCGCTCATTTGGCCTCCAGATCCTCCCTCTCCTTGCCACTGACGAGCCCCTGGGGATGCTGTACCCTCTCCTCTGCAGCATGAACAAGAAGCTCTGATCTCAGCTCGGTTTAGCAGGAAGCTTCCCACTGCTAATTAGTCAAGATTTGGGTTTTCATTGGGGTTTTGTTGTCTGTTTTGTTGTGGGTCCGCAGCGATGAGCAGCCTCCAGCGTGGTTAATTATTTATGAACGTTCTGCAGAGACTGGGTCCTGTCAGAAAGTGATTAAGTCAAGAGCTGGCTGGCTGCGCCTCTTGGCCGTCGTGGCGGTCGCTCCCACTGAGGGCTGGCAGGGCAGGATACAGCCCTTATTAAAATAGATAGACTAACTAATTGCCTCCTCTGGGGGGGAAAGAAAGGCTGCTCCAAAACAGCAGAGCCAGAATAGCCACTCAGACACCTCTGTAAAATCTGTGCCTAGGTGCTGACTCGACAGCAGGCAGCGCGCTGGCACACGCGCACGGCCTTTGGAGCAAAGGGCGGCTGCCCCTGGGTTGGGTCCGAGAAGAATCGGCTACATGAGCCTTTGCTCCTTGGCCGCAGACAGATGAGCCCAAATGGTGGGTGAGGCAAATTAGGTGAGTGCTGAGCTGTGAGTTCCTGAGCTACCCAGCCTGTCACCAATTGCTGGGATCAAATATTGACACAGGGACGACACACAGGGCTCCTAGGCAGAGACCAGGGCTCCTCTGGAGCAGCAGCACAGAAAGCCAGGCAAAGGAATAGTTCCCCAAGCACCTACACTGCAATTTCCCAGTCTGTCCTACAGTTCACGTCCCCTGGGAACTACCCTCATGTGCAAAAGCTCCAGCAAGGGGCTGGTGGGAGTCAGAAGGTTTCTCATTCAAAATAGTTTCTTTGGGGATTTCCCTTGCCAGCTAGTAGGGCGAGAAGGATGAAGTGGCACAGTGGGATCTGCTTCCCTGCAGCAAGAAGGGTTGTTCCTCACAACGGTAGGGGCCTGCTGCTCAGGCTGCCAGCCCCAGGCCATCCTCAGGGAAGCTCCCAGACTGAGCTCCCAGCCCTGATTGGCTGCTTCCCTGCACCCCTGCACCTCAGGTGCGAGCTGGGCTCTGGGCCAGGGCAGCAGATGCACTCCTGCAGGGTTTCTCCTCCCCGTATTGTGGCCATGCCCAGCACTGATTCTGTCTGTGGCCATTTTTAATCCAGCAGCTGACTTGCTGCTGAGACAAGTTTCCAGGGGCTGGCAGCAGGAGTTAGGGTCTTGGTATGGCTTCTGGCTCCTGGACTACTGTCCTGTGGAGGGTAGGACTCACCACTAGTCATCTCCCCTGTAACCTTCAGTCCCTAGAGGAGTGGGCACCAGTGCCACTGCCCTACACAGCTCTGTGGGCTGTATCAGAAATCCCAGCATCTCTCTGAAAAGGATGTTTTCCACTCCTGCCTCCGCTACCCAAAGCAGCACCGCTGGCATCCCGTGTATGTCTCACCCCCGAGCAGCCACTCTGCTAATTGCCTTGGTTCAACTCTTCACGCTGAGAAGGGCCGGTTCTGCAAGAGGCTCTGCTCTGTGAGGCCCACCCGAAGCTCAGGGCGAGACAATGGCTCTGAACCCACATCTGCCCAAGTGCCTGAGCCTGGCAGCCCAGCCGCTGGGTCACGCTGCCCCTGGTTAATTATTGAGCCGCTAGGAACCTCAGTGTGTGGCGGAAGTGAGGGCAAAGTGAAGTACAAGTCAAACATCAAACCCACTCTGTACGGAGCAAGTACCACAGTAATACAGAAATGTATTTGGTCAAGGTAAGCAGTCGGTTTCGTCTGATAAAATACATTCTCTAGTAATGCTCATTCACATTCAGTCACAGGTCAATTCCATTTTCTATGTATAAAATTCCAGTTTATTCTCAGCACTGCCCGGTCATGCTTCAGTCTGGCAGCAGGGCTCAAGCGAGTGGCGACAAGAGCCTCAGCCTTCAGCAGGGCCCCCCGCGAGCGCCCGGCTCCTGCGGGTCCTGCTGGAATACAATCTCGCTGGCTTCAGTGGGATTTCTGCAGGGGTGAGCACGGGAGAGGAGCTCCCCTGGCTGTCCAGCACTTGCAGTCGGGTGCTGACGTCACCCGGATGGCGTATGGCACTTGGAAAAAAAAAGCGAGTTAGTGACTACAGAAAATAATCCATCTGCACAATTTACAGCATCGAGTGATTTCCAGAGTGCCAGGCACCTGCACCTAAGCAAAACGGGTCCGCAGCTGGCTGGCAGGGCTTCGCCTCCAGCCTGCACTACTGGAGGTTACGCTACAGCGCCAACGGATCGCTGGTGTCAGCCGCAGCCGAAGGACGGGGCGCTATGAAGAGACAGGTTCTCCCGAAGCACGGCTCTTTAAGGTTATGGCGCCTCTTTGAGCTGGAAAGCAAAACGTAGGGACCTAAAGCCGGGTGGACACCACTGGTCTTACACTTTATTTTAGCAAGCGGGAAGCCTACTGCTGCTGCACGGTGCTAACACAAGGAACTGCCACAGCTCTCAGGTCACCAGTCCGTGGAAAGATGTGCTGCGCCGAGCGCATCCGTGCCTGCATGCCGAAGAGCGTACAGCGCCGCTGCAAGCTGTTTCTCTTCCGCTGCGTTTCGACGTTCTCAGTTCAGTGCTGCAGACACTTCCGTGCGCACTCGGGCACCACACGCCGTCCCAGTGTCACAAAGTCTTTGCCCCAGATTGGAAAAGTCAAGTGCTGAGCATCTCTGAAGCCATTATCAGAAATGGAGACCACCAAGAGAACTTCTGTGTCTGAACCTTGAAGAAAAAGTCCTTGAAAAAATCTACTGAAGAGGAGACATTGCTAACGACAGGGTTTTGAAACGGGGTGAGTCGTTCCCAGGAGCTGGCCGAGCGTTTTTCTCTTCGCTTCCCTTTTTGCCTTTGTAAAGCTAATTCTGTAAAAAAGGGCTTTTGAAGCAAGAGACCTTCGCTTCATGGTTTTTTAAAAAACTGGAAAAAAGAAGTAAATTTAGAAACGTTTTGCTGATTTGTGGAAAACACTTGCAATTACAACAGAATCCCCTTCGCTTCTTGGATTTTTGGTACAGAAGGCAAGTAAGTAGAGACCCTGTGTATTCACAGCCTGACACCTGTCCCGAGTCAGCTGAACCTATGCAACACAAGTACAAAATACAAGAGGTCTTCTCCTTTACGCCAGCATCCTGCCAAACCCCTCTGGGGAGCCGATCGCCAAGCGAGCCGAAGGTCTTCTGCTCACCATAAAGGTCTTCTCCTCTTTGCCAGTGTCCTGCCAAACCCCTCTGAGGAGCAAATCCCCAGGCAAGCAGAACCTCACAAGTGTTTGTATCAGCCAAAGCAGCAGTATGTCAGCTCCCCTCCAGCGAGGTGTAAATGCCCAGACTACCTCAAAGGCCCCAGAAAGAGGCACAGGTCCGGCATGATTTGAAGAGCCGGCTACCGGTTTGTACCCTTATGGCTTCCGAGTGAAGGTGCACTTCACTCCGCAGCGCGTGCGGCTGGAGTAGTCATTTAGCAGCCTGCTAGAAACAGCAGAGCTGTAAGCTGGTTGGCGCGCAGAAGCGGGACGGGCAACAGCTACTTTTAGTGGCTTCGTACGAAAGCAGCCCTTGGCTTTGGATCAGATGGTGCTGCAGTACCAGGGTTGCTACAATCACAGAGGATTGGAAGGGACCTCAAAAGATCATCCAGTCGAACCCCCCTGCCACAGCAGGATCACCCAGACCAAGTTGCACAGGAACACATCCAGACAGGTTTTAAACATCTCCAGTGAAGAAGACTCCGCAGCCCCCCGGGCAGCCTGTTCCAGTGCTCTGTCACCCTCAACGTGTACTGCTGATGCTAAATGCTCTTGTTAATCGAGTGCTTGTAGGCTGGGGTGGCAGTAAAACAACACTAACGTCTTGCACCAGCGCTTTCACACTTCTCATTGCTCTTCTTCAGCCCTCGCTGCGCTCCTGCAGTACCAGCTGCTATTAAACTAGTGTTTTTCAGGAGAAATCTCACCCAGTTTGGTTCTTTGTCAAATCTCACAACTAAAAACAAAAGCACAGGTCACGTTTACTCGCTGTGCTGGTTTCCCTGGAGGGGGTCACTGGTGAGGACTCTGCTCTCTCACCTACATTCATGTCCGCGACCGACACCTTCGAACACAAACTGAAGAGACAAGTTGGCAATGAAACTACTTCTAAGACCGGTGATGGCAGGGTGCTGTCAGGACGACGCCACAGAAAACCCACTGAAGCAGGAGCAAACTCAAGGCGCTTTTTAGCAAAGCTCATCACAGATTATTACTACTAAATTCCTATTTCTTTTAAAACTGCTTTGTGAAATATCGATCCTGGGAACCAGATATCCCCATGTGATGTGCTAAGTCAAACAGGCTAACGTGGGACCACCTGACCCCACCTGGTACAAAAGGCTTCCAAATTCTGTAGCTTCTCAGCAAATCACTGCTGACTGACACCCATCTGTTGGTGATCGGCTTCTGGTTCCTCTTCTTCCACATCTGCGTTGTATTCTTCAAATGCATCATCATCGATGTCTGGAAGCCCAAGTAACTACAAAGGAAAGAGAACACTGTGTAATAGTGAATTGCCTGCTTGTGCAGGTCTTCAAGTGATACAGAAGTACCTCTTGAGAACCTCAGCCTCTAGAGGAACAGTACTGCAAGACAATGTCATCTCTCTTTCTCTCCCTCCTGTGACAGACAAAGATGTGAAAACGCACCCTCACACCAAATTTAGTGCTCGGAGATCAAAAGGTAGTGACATCAAAGCAAAGCACTGGCAAGAAGCTTCACCTTCTTCCCTGAGGAAGCAGCAGGAGTAGGGAGGTGATTGTTCCCCTGGACTCAGCACTGGGGAGGCTGCACCTTGAGTACTGGGCCAAGTTTTGGGCACCTCAGGACAAGGGAGACATCGAGTGGCTGGAACGAGAGCAGAGGAGGGCAGCGGAGCTGGGGAAGGGCCTGGAGAATCAGTCTGAAGAGGAGAGATGGAGAGAGTTGGGGCTGTTTGGTTTGAGGAAGAGGAGGCTGAGGGAGACCTCATTGCTCTCTGCAACTATCTGAAAGGACACTGGAGAGATGCTGGTGCTGGGCTCTTCTCACAGGTCATTAGTGACAGAAGCACACGGAAGAGCTTCAAGCTGCAACAGGGGAGGGTTAGACTGGACATCAGGATAAAGTTCTTCATGGAAAGAGTGCTCAGGGACTGGACTGGGCTGCCCAGGGTGCTGGTTGAGCCCCCATCCCTGGATGAGTTTAAAAGATGCTTAGATGTAGTGCTGGGGGATCTGGTTTAGGGGTGAACTTGTGGAGTGGGATTGATGGTTGGACTCGATGATCCCGGGGGTCTTTTCCAACCTGAATTATTCTATTCTACAATCACAAATTACTGAATGTTTAGACTTGGCAGTGGTTTCACTTCAGAAAGAACCACAGCAACACTACCAGGAGCTATCTCGGTTTAGATTGTGTTCAGCAACTCTGTGAAAGCCAAGGAAAGCCTCCCCGCTCAGAACTGGCTACCACGGAGAAAGCAAGAGCCCATAAGAACCTAAAGATGGCACTGAGGTCAGTGCTTTGCTTCTACCCTTCACTCCAGCACAGCAGATGAATTACTGTCTGTGGGGTGAGGCCCTCACAGCCAGAAATACTCTGTATTCCATTCAAAGTTGCCTAAGCTCCTGTGTATTTCTTCTAGTCAGAGCTGGGCACGTGAAGAACAGCCAGCCCATCTCCCCTGGACAGTGTTTGGATGCCTCCACCTGATGGTTTCAGTCACTGCAACACACTCCCTCACTGCAAGAAAAGGAGCAAAGCAGAGATGTTGGCACTTTCCTCCTCTTCTCCAAAACGCTGTCAAGGCAACAGGCATCAGGGAGACAGATAAACCAGCTGACAGTCATGGAACTCTCCTGTTTGAATCCTAAAGGGGGTTTGTGGTTGGTGTAGCTGAAATCAAGGAGTGATGTCAGAAGGGATGGAATGGGACTGGACATTTTGTTCTCTCACAGACACTTCAGGATCTTCCAAGAGCCCTGGACATGTAGCTCCTTTTAGGGGTTGTGCCCACTGCTTCCCACAGGACTCCAGCCCCTTACTTCTGTTAACTTCTTACCACCCTCTGGACTATGGTAACAAATCAGCCCACACTTTGACCCCAGAGAGGGAATCAGGGTCCAACCCTTTTATTCTGAAGAGTAGTTTAACTTGGTTTGACTGACTCCAATCCCTCAGTAACTTCAGCTATGCTGAAATAATGTGGTTTAAACAAAGTGACCTGCACCAATTTAATTCTCTTTGAACCCTTCTTCAGTTAAACCAACGGACGTTTCTCCTCAAAGACCCAGCTTCACAGAGCAAGAGAAAACAGCCATGAAGACCCAAGAGCTGAAAGTTGTTCAGAGAATCATAGAATCGTTAGGGATTGGAAGGGATCTTGAAAGATCATCTAGTCCAATCCCTCTGCTGCAGCAGGATCACCCAGACCAAGTCGCACAGGAACACATCCAGGTGGGTTTGAAGCGTCTCCGGTGAAGGAGACTCCACAACCCCCTGGGCAGCCCCTTCCAGTGCTCTGTATTTTGGTATGTTTTCACCATTGCCAGCAGCTGAAGTGACAGATCAGATCTCCGGGCCTTCCTAAGAAAAGGGTGCATCTGTTCTCTGTATCTCCAGTCTCTGGAAGGATTCTATCAAACGATGCTCTTTTATCTGGACCAGCTGTGACCGTCCACGACACGGTGATGCAATGTGACGCAAGGGTGTGAACGGGGAGAGCTGGTGTCTCTAAATGCTTGGGATACTTTATCTGTCTTCTCGAGTAGTCATCCGGAAAAAGAGAGGAGGGACAAAAGTCTACGTCTTTACTGGAGTGTAGAAATGTCCACTACAAAGGTCAGTGTTCGCACGGACATCACGGGAACCTCTGCTCTGCTGTGCACCAGCCCCGGGCACTCAACAGGAGAGGCTGTGCAAAGGGATTTGGCAAACATGAAGGACAACAGCCAGCCTAAGTCACCCTCACCCTGACAAAACCAGGCTTAGATACAAGCCCCCTCCACACAAATCCCAGCTTCTTCTCAAGCAGTGACTAAACTGGCATTCGCAGAGAGCAGTTAGCAACCATCACAGAATCATTAGGGATTGGAAGGGACCTCAAGAGATCATCCAGTCCAACCCCCCACCACAGCAGAATCACTAGACCAAGTCACACAGGAACACATCTAGGCGGATTTTAAATGTCTCCAGTGAAGGAGACTCCACAACTCCTATCAGCAAAACATGGACCACCTTGGGGAAAAAAGCCAACCCTAAAATAAAACTGACTACTCTGTGGACACACTAGCAGCTTCCTGGAGGCTTACTCTTGCTGCTCAGATCCTCTCAAGATTCCCCAGTTCCAGTGCCAGGAAACAACTCCACCACAAAGTCCCACAGCGCTGGCTCAGGTCCCATTGCTGGGACTTAGCGCTGCATCAGCCCTGCACAGCTGGGGAGCTGGTACCACTGGCTGCCGTACCAGCTGGCCTCGCGCTCCGCACGGGAGTCTCATCTGTCAGAGGCAGAGAGGGAAATGAAAAGGCAGCTGGCTGCCAAGAACAATTTGCTTGATGGCAGCCTATGTACCGATACCCACGTGCCTAGGTGGATCACTGGAGATTAAGTCCCTGGAGAAGCAAACCCATCCAGGGCTCTCCTGCTGAGAGGCATCACTGCCCACGCCAGGGAGACTGGGGCACAGGACCTCTGAGGTCCCTTCCAACCTCAGCCACTCCACAATTCTATGGTTGTATAACAAGCCACAGATAACTGCTAACGTTTGGAACCAATCCCTAGGCACTTACGGGTCTGAAGGACTTGAAGACTTTTTCCAGTATTTCCTGGAGTGTCTTTTTCCCACAGGAGGAGATGTAGTCCTGCGCGAGCTGCAGGAAAGGTAAGCAGTCCTCGCTTTCACTCCACACGTGCTGAAAGCCAATGGCAACACAAGAAAGACATGGCATTAGTAGGCATCAGTGCTGGACTTTCCAGCTGATTTTATGAGGTGACAAGCTGTAACCACCTGCCCAAGCACACTGGACCTCCTGCAGCTCAGAGCTGCAGGCTGAAGCAACGTGTCTGAGGAAGAACCTTGATTTTATTAAAACCAGGCACCAGAAAGTGGGGAGATGGATCTGGAAGGGAAGGAGCCTTATGAGAGCCCCAGTAATGAAGGGTGCAGATGCCTTGCGCACGGGCATTTTACATGTAAAAGTGTTTTCCTTTGACATCGGTCCTGCTCAGACCTGAAAGCCTCTTTGACTCTTCACCATCGGCTCTAGTGAGGCCCTCAAGAAGAGCTAAAGCATTTGTCTTCCTGGTGTCAGTGCAGGTGTGACATGACCCTGGAATGTAATTCTCTTGACAATGCAGAAGAACAGATGCAGAATATACCCACAGGTTAGACACAGAGCCAAGGAGGGCCATTTGAGCACTCAGGCATCCTGGTGCTTCACAAGTCTCTCCCTGTTTTGAGGTTTATTCCCCACTAGACCCAAATCTGCTCCTCCAGGGCAGGTCCATGTGAACCCGCTTGGGATATTTCTCTGGTCCTTTAGATGTGCTGGTTTCCCAGCCTGGCTCTCCGAAGCCTCTCCCAAAACTGATGCTGCCTCTATGCGGCTGCGTGACACAGAGCTGGCGAGCACTGGTGGAAGTGCCTGGGCAGCAACGCCTCCTGCACGCGGGGCAGCGCGCAGGACAACCCGGGATTTCTGAAGATGCTCTTTCAAAAGACTCTGTGCATGGGGCTGTGTTCAGCATCTGCTACAGGGAGATGTGAAGCACTGCAGAACTGGTTTGAGACTCTAACGCCTCTGCCTTGCACTGTGCTATAAACAGCAAGTTATGCTTCAGCAAGGGAAGAGGAGGGTCTCTCCTAACTTAGCATCCAGGGAAGAAGGAAGAACGCTCGATGTTTCAGTCCCTAAGGCAAGGTTGGATACCTGCTAGGGATGTGGCTCTACACTTACTGATGGAAAACGCTTCACGTCACCTACGGTGCATCTTTAAGACAAACCTCTAACCGCCTTGAGATGAGCATCACTTGATCTACACTTTCTTTTCTGCTTGTTGCATTTCACAAGTGTTTTGCCATGAAAGGAGCCCTGCCCTGCTGAGTGGGTTCTGCTCTTCCTACATAACCACAGTGACCTCTCAACCAGCCTGGCTATAACACATGGTCTTTACAGCCTTGCCAGCTCTCAAAGGCACACAGCACAAGTCTCATGATGCTTCATGCCATCTCAGAGTCATGGGCCTCACAGCCCTAGAAATGCACAACCAAATCTCAGCTTCTTTACAATAAAGACCAAACAATCCTAAAAACGTTTACCTTTTGTGATTTACGTGGCCTAAAAAGACACAAACCTGCCTGGAGATGTTCCTGTGCAACTTGGTCCTGCTCTGGATTGGACTGGATGATCTTTCCAGGTCCCTTCCAATCCCTAACATTCTGCGATTCTGTGAAGTGACCTCAGACTTTAATATATTGAATGGACACTTCCAAATCTCAATGTTTTAAGAACGTCCTTGAGATTCTGGAGGCCTGGCCCACGACTTCTTCAAGCGTGGGGCTAGCAGTTAGCATTCAGTTACTCCTAATCCTTGCGTCAGCTGCATGGCAATTCACTGCTTGTGCTAAACACGATGTAATTGTTTATGTGTATAAAATGATGACGACTGGAACATCCCGATTCCTGTTTAAATTGTGGCTTCTTTGAGCTACCAGAGCTATACAGGGGGGCTTAAATGAAAATCAGGCCCCGTCCTTTCTCCCTAGACCCCCACGGAGCGTTAACTCCGTGTTGTCCTATAATGGTTTTACAAGCTCTTTTCATGCTGCATCATGTTTCAGGCTCCAGTGTGAATCTGTCAGCAGTAGCGCAGAGTTAAGATGATCTAGGAGGAGGGGAAAGCCTAAGCAAGCAACTCATCACTGCGCCTTTGAACAGCATTTTTTACAAGCAAGTTAAGGCTTCCAACCATTTCCCCATCTGCCAGAAGTTTGGCTGCAGCAACCAATGCACCATGAAAGGTCTCACGTGCCATTAGTGCTGGATCCCAGTGGGAAACTGCTCGATGCCATTTTCCTCCGCCCCCATAACAAAGACCAGGGATTGTCACACTTTTAAATTCAGCTTCAGAAAGGAAACTTGCCTTCTGGAAGGTAAAACACCAAACAAGAACAACCACAAAAACCAGGAGGGCCTTGCTGAAATGGAACCCCACGGTGCACTCAACAGAAACACGATGCTGGTCAATCAGCTCATTAGCGGCTCTTAATCGCATTAAAGAGAGACCTTCAAGAGAAGAATTAAGCGGGACACCGATCTACCTGACTTGGAAGTATGATTACTACAAGAAGTCCCTCAAATAGATAGGGGGAAAAAGAAGAAAACACCATCACACTGCCTCTCCTTTCCCACCGCTTATGTTCTGCATCTGACAGCAGCAGACTCTCTTGGCTGCTTTGGTCCTTCCCACAGCAACCCTGGAATGAAAGTATTTGCCAGAAAAACAGGGGGAAAAATGTGTTTGCAAACCCACAAGAAATGGCCAGTGTTGGAAGCATGGGAATAGGGTCTGAAGCTGCTTCAGCTTTTTCTGAAGTCGACTAGGTTTCAGTTTGAAAGACTTTGCTCAGTTACTGAGCAGTGTGTAACACAACAGTGCACCTCTACGGGAAATAACGAGGCAATTTCTGGGATCATTAGCATCCAGTCCTGCCTTTAGCTTATTCCTGCACTGGACTCACATGTATCCCTGCTTAGGAGCCCTTCGGGGTGGCCCTTCCTGGGCACCTGGATCTCTAGCAAGGAGTGAGTGGCTGGGTGCTGGGCACAGAACCCCCAGGCAGGCATGCTCCACTGGCACGGAAGGGCTGACTCTGGCTGTGGCAGGGGGATTGGACTGGCTGATCTTTCACAGTATCACAGTATTATCAAGGTTGGAAGAGACCTCATAGATCATCAAGTCCAACCTGGGTTAGGGTTAGGGTTTCGGGGACCCGTCCAATCTCTGATGTTCTGTGACTGCAGCTGGAGGTCACATAGCCCTGGACAGATGCACAACTCAACTCCAGCAAACTTCCCCGTGGCACAACCAAGCAGCGCCCTGCTCGCTGGGGTTCCTGGTGCTGGAGGAGCTACTGCTCCGCTCTTTGTTTGCACGACCCTCTGCCAGAGAGGCTCAGGTCGCACTTACCTGCTGCGGTGGGAATTAATCTGCCGAGCGGGGCGGCGGTGCAGGCAGCTCCGGGAAGGGAAGGACCTTCCACGTCCCTGCGGTAAGGCGCTGCCTGCGAGCCGGGCTAGGAGAACGAAACGCTCTGACTGCGGTTAGCGGCAGCCGGCCCGGGGCTCGGTGTCTCCCTCGGGGCGGCCCGGAGACCCCCGGGGAGGGGCGCGGCGCGAAGCGGGCGGACACCTGCCCCGAGCCTGGGGGGCGACGGGGGGCGCGGCCCCTCCTGTCATCCCGACTCCATTTTATTCCTGCCCGTTCTCCATTTGCCGTTAACAGCCCTGCCCCGGCCCTGCCTCGGCCCCGGCCCCGGGGCGCTGCAGGGCGACGCGGGGAGCCGCGGGAGGTCCCGCACCCGTCCTGACCCCGCAGCGGGCCCGGGGCGATGGGGAAGGCGGGCAGAACCGTGCTCATGGGGTGTGGGGGGTCTCTGCTCGCTGCTGGGGTGGGGAGGGGTCCTCTGCCCGCGGGGCCGCCCCCACCGGCAGCCGACTCCATTTTGCAGATTGCGGTGCAGATGCCCCAGCGCATCTCCCGCCCCGGCCCCGCAGCCCCCGGCGCCTCCGCCCTCCATCCCCGGCGCTTCCCGCCCCCAGTCGCGCTCCCCGGAGCGCTGGGTCGGCGCCCGTGCGGGGCGGAGGGAGCGTCCCGCAGCGCTGCCCGCCCGCAGCCCGCACTCACGAATCCGTCGCCGCAGGCCGCCTCCGGGCACAGCACGTAGAAGGAGACGCCGGGCTCGGCGTAGAAGTCCATGCGCCGCTCCGTCTCCTCGGCAGCGATGAGCTGGAAGGGGGTGCGGGCGCACCAGCGCTCCGCCGCNGGGAGTCCCCCGCCAGACAGAAGGGAGTCCCCCTCCCGCTGGGTGGGGCGGGAGAGGAGAGGGTCTGAGGGCAGAGGGAGCTCGGTGCGGCCTAGCGGTGCCCGAAGGGCCGGTGAGGCAGATGGGCGCTGGCTTCCGTCAGGGGCTGCTGTGACAGGACACGGGGCGATGGGTTCAACCGAAAGGGAGAGACTCAGGCTGGAGAGAAGGAAGAGACATTGTTTGAGCTGAGAGACTCTCAGTGGGGCAGACTCTCGCCCACGCTGACCAGAGAGCTATTGGAGGCCTCATCCCTGGAATCATCCCGGGTCAGACGGGGCCTTGGCGCTCTGAGGAGCCTGCTCTGCTTGGGGAGGCCTCTGCTCACTGCAGGCATGGGACTGGATGAGCTTGGAAGATCCCTTCCAGCCCAAATTGCTCCATGATTCTGTGAACACAGATGGACTCACCCCGTGGTGTGGGAAGCCTCTGCAGTTTGTGTCCGTGGCGGTGGGGACCAACGGATTTGCAGTTTGGTTCCTGCTGCTGTTCCCAGTGTATCCCAAGGGATAATCCACAAGTCTATCAAGCTGTTTGACGTATGGCAGTGGATCTGCGTTTAGAAGGGACCTTAAATTTGCACCACTGGCTACTGGAAAACAAGTCCCTGTGGCCCTGGGTGGGTTCTTAGCTGGATTCCCACCAGGACCTCATAGCAGTGACAAGGCAGCATAGAGTTTCACAGAACCACAGAACATTAGAGGTTGGAAGGGACCTTGAAAGATCATCACAGAACGTTAGGGATTGGAAGTGACCTTGAAAGATCATCCAGTCCAATCCTCCCACCACAGCAGGATCACCTAGATTGAGTTGCATGGGTTTGCAAGGATGAAGGCAACCCTGGCCTCTGAACGATGCCCAGCAGCAGTTGCTTGTCGCGAGAGCATTTCTGCTTCAGGTAAGAAGTGCCCACCTGATGGGGTCTGCATTACACCACCTGTGCTCTCGTCCTACTAGTTGGTGCATAAATCATTTGGCTGCTGCCCAGGTGACAGGGAAGGTCACAGGCTGTGGAGGGGATGACTCTGAGCAGACATCTCCTCCGCAGCAGCCCTCAGAACCAAGGTGAGCCCCAGTCCTTCCAAGATACAGCCTCATTTTCTGTCCACCCCAGAGATGGTGTTGGCAGTAGATGAGGATGTGGCAGTGGAAGAAAAGCCTTGGCCTTCCCTCACACTGGTGGGGCAAAATCCTTTGTCACACCAGACAGTTGTGCTGGGCTGTTTATTCACGTGTGATGTGTGCCTTTGCCCTGATTCCTGTGCAGCAAAAGCAGATGATGAACATAGCCCGGTGTGGGGTGGTGATTCTAGCAGTGCTGGAAAGCAACCAGAGCTTTCAGAGAGACAGCCAGGTTTGGTGGCCTTGGCCATCACATCGTTGCCAGGGGCCAAGGGATGGCAGCATGGACACAAGGCAGATGCAGTGCCCGTTACACCCTCCTGCCTCTCTGCAAGTCAAAAGCAGGAGGGCTGAGTGGATAAACCAATTTCCTGCCATTTTCATGGTCTGGAGGAGGTGTGGAGGGGAAGTTTTTTAAAGTATGGTGTCCCTGGCTCCTAGAAGTGACCTTTGCTAAAGCCTTTGAGATGCCTGATGATGAGTTTGGTCTGGCAGGCTGGAAACTGGACAGCCCTGTGCTCAAGTGGGGAGAGGAAGAGCCACCTTGCTGGGTGTCAGGAGGATGGAGCCAGGCTCTGCTCAGTGTCATCTAATGATAGGACAAGGGGCAGTGGGTGTCAGCTGGAACAGAGGAGGTTCCACATCAATATGAAAAGTAACTTCTTCACAGTCAGGGTGACAGAGCACTGGAACAGGCTGCCCAGGGAGGTGGTGGAGTCTCCAGACGTTTGAAACCCACCTGGACATGTTCCTGTGGTTTAGGTGACCCTGCTGTGGCAGGGGGATTGGATTGGATGGTCTTTCAGGTTCCTTCCAATCCCTGATGTTCTGTGATTCTGTGTTTGCTATTCTCCTACTCCCTCAGGACACTGCTATATTAAATGATGTGGGGAAGAAGGACAGAAGGGAGAGTGGAGGAGCAGAAGGGTTTCTGAAATGTGTCGGATAAGGGGTTGTCGGGGCCATGGTTGTGGTGTCCCTCTGAGACACTGAACCACTGTTCTCTCCAGCAGTGGAACAGAAATCTGACAAATCTGGCCCGTGGACTGGCCACATTCAAGCCTTTTTTTTTCTTATGAAGAGCCCTCATTGGGCTGCTTTTGGTCAACTGCCAAGCAATTTGCATTAATCTGCCTGGCCAGCTGTAAGAACCCGATGGCCCTCCTGCAGCTCTCATTACGCACCCTGCGTGCTGATCTGGATGCAGAAAGGTCAGGAGGGTAAGCTCCAGTAAACTATTACAGATACACCCTCAACCGCTGTGCTGTCAGCTTGTTCTTTCTACGCCGTCTCCACAGTTAGGAACGCACAGTGTTCTCATTAAGTTTTCAACTACCAAACCCATGCTGGTTAAAAACCTGTTCAGAATGAAGAGCCTGCTGCTCCCACAACTCCTGACCCCCTCCTTTTGGAGCCAGTCGTTGAACATCCTGTTGCTTCCAAGTACATAACTTGTGGTGAATCACAGAACATTGGGGATTAGAAGGGACCTCGGAAAGGTCTGGGCTAGGCCACATGCCTTTGCTGGTGAGCGGCTTTCCCGGGTGGCATTGCAGAACTTGCGTGTCACGAGGCACCATAAACTCTCCGGGCAAACCTCTGGTCAGTTTGTGATCCCTCACGATACACAATGTGCACAAAGCCGCAGACTGGCCCTGGTTTCCAGATGAATTGCTCCGCTAGAATAGAAGATATTCTCAGAATAGTCCTAAATTAGTTGATTGCTCCAAGTGCCAGAATCCCTGATGCTCTGCTATTTTAAAGATATGGAAATTGATTCCTCACTTATCAGCTATTTAGAGATGGAAATTTACTGAGAAGGATGCCACTTCCTAAGCTTCCTAGGCAAGCTCTGCTACTTGGCTTTCTGGGCACAAGCAGGTCTCTGTGAGGACCTGTGATTTTAAGTACAGTGATGCATTCTTCTTCCAAAGGCTGGGACAAGCAGAGGACAATCAACTGCATTGTCTGGTACAGGCATTGGTGTGACCTTGGAAAAAAGGAGACCGACCTTTATAAACATATTAATGTTTATAAATATGGAAAGGGCAGGTGTCAGGACGATGGAGCCCGTGGCATCTAATGATGGGACAACAGGCAGCGGGTGTGAGCTGGAACAGAGGAGGTTCCACATCAATATGAGAAGGAACTTCCCAGTGACGGTGACAGAGCACTGGAACAGGCTGCTCAGGGGTGTTGTGGAGTCTCCTTCTCTGGAGATGTTTAAAACCCCCCCTGGACCTGTTCCTGTGCGACTTGATCTAGGGGATCCTGCTGTGGCAGGGGGATTGGACTGGATCTTTCACGGTCCCTTCCAATTCCTAATGATCTGTGATTCTGTTAAACAGAGAGTGTTAAGACCCTAAGTGAAATGCCAGGCTGGCAGTGGCTTTAAAACACACAACTACCCAGTTTGTGATACAAGGCACCTCCAGGGGATGCAAGGATGGCCAAGTGCAGTTTGTAAGTGGTGCAGCTGTGTGAAAATATGATGACTTGGTGACCAGCAAAGAGGGAGAGGAAGAAATCTTTTAGGAAGGGATAAACAGGGAACCATGACCTAGAACACACAAAAAAAAACCAAGGCAGAAATTTATTAGCTAAATGAAGCTTTCTCATTGCTGAACTAAACCATAGAACCATAGAATCATAGTGTGTTCTAGGTTGGAAGGGACCTCCAGAGGTCATCCAGTCCAACCTCCCTACACAGGGACAACTCTACCAAGGTCAGGTTGCTCAGAGCCTCATCAAGCCTGACCTTAAATATCTTCAAGAATAGGACCCCCACCACCTCCCCTGGCAGCTCATTCCAGCCATCAACCACCCTCACACTGAAGAGCTTTTTTCTAATATCCAGCCTAAACTGATCCCTTCCCAGCTTGAACCCACTGCTCCTTGTCTTATCCGTACAAACCTTATTGAAAAGACCTTCCCCTGCCTCCATGTGGGCCCCCCTCTGGTGCTGGAAGGTCAGAAGAAGGTCCCCCCAGAGCCTTCTTTTCTCCAGGCTGAACAGCCCCAACTCTCTCAGCCTGTCCTCAGTATCAGCTTGATTCAAGTCAGTGTAGCCTGGTATTGTCTTACCCTGTGAAGTTTCATCTATTTTATTTACACAATATTTAGCACATCTCCTATGACATGTCCTGGATTTCAGAGCAAGGGGCAGCCAGTGAAAATGCAGCTGCTGCTTGCCCATTTAAGCACAAATACTGCCCACAGGACTTGGGAGTAAGCTCCAGTCCGTGGGGGAAATGGCACCAGGGAAACGCCTTCCTGCTTGTTCAGCTCTGAAGCTGGGGAGAAGTCGGGAGCAGCGTTAGCGTTAATCACACCACCAGTGACCACACAGGTCTCCCGCAGCAAAGCGTGCAGTGCCCACGCTTGCTAAAACCTTCCCTTTCGGAGGACTACGGGGGGAAAAGAAAGAAAAAAGCAAAAAGGGAGAGCAAATGTGGCTTTACATCGAGTGTATTTCGTAATTGCCTGTTAAAATATGTACCCACATCAAAAAACACTTTTAAGAACAAGTACTTTGAGGTGTATGTACAGCAGCGTAAAAGTATGCCTGGATATGGAACTGATAGCAAAAACTAAACCGTTTAATAACATCTCCCTTCAAACATCCTGCTGCTCTTCAAAACCTTAACAAAAAAAGGAAAGAGCTCAGTAAACAAACAGGAGTTCAGCCATGAACTAGCAAACAAAAGCACACACTTCTGAGTGGAGAGGCGTCCCAGTCAGCTTTCCATCCCCCTGGGCTGACAGCCGTGGTGCCTCCTGTCCTATGCTAGTGAATCCTGCTTTGAAAACATCAGCCCTGTGCTCAAACTGTATGAGGCTGCCTGTGGCAGTCTCTTCCTATGCTAGCAAAAAAAGTTAATGATAACCCAACGCAGCACCCTTTAAACCCCCTTAAACAGGGGTGAATTTCACCCTAGGCAAATGTGTCACGTTCTGTGCACTCCTGCCAAGAGCGACATGGACTAAAGTCTGCCTGGACAGCCGCGGCAGGAGGGAGACTGCTGTTTCATGGTTAATTATTCAGTCATCACTTCTTTCTGCAAAGAGAGCTCCCCTGTAATAACTTCAGCAAGTCCAGTATCTAGTATTTGGTTACAATTTCTCCTGTTATCAGGCTCCTAAAGTATTTCTGAAGATTAGGTCTGAACGTCTGCGTTAAATGAGACAAAAGGACATGCTGAACCGTGTTCCTCTAGGAAAGGTGGCAGGAGGGAAGCACTATCACTGCTTATAAGGCACTGGTGCAGCAAAGTTTGCGACAAACGTGGTTTTATGATTTCTGTTTTCCAACTGCTTCAAAAGAAGTCCATTACATCAACCATAAATAGCGATTAAAAGACATTAGAAAAGTCCCAAACCAAACAAAAAATCAGCTTTGCATTGACACTCCATTTACGACAGTCCCACCTCAGTGCACACACAAGCTTCTGCATGTTGTTTCTTAAACTCATTTGTTGGCTCATGCTCATTCTATGTACAGAAGACTCCAACCCTAATCATGACGGGCTCAATGCCTTCTACAAATGAGGGATTTTTAGATGATGTCCTACAGTTACACATTAAACTTGCAGATGACAGACAGGAACGTAGCTTGGCTTACCCGCTGTACATTAGCTATTTAAAGCTTTAAAAGAATAAGAATATACACAAAATATACACTTAATTCACAGAGTAAACCAGCCCTCAACATCTGCTACTTTGTAGGGTTATGCATGTTTCCTATTAAAATTCCACACGTGGAACTATCGCTGTGCCAGCTCCTCTTCCTAAGCAATGGGATCGCTTCAAAGTAAGTTAGTTCTTCATGGATGTGTAAGAGGAACGGCAAAGCTCAGCCTCTAGTCATCGCTGTCGCTCCCAGACTCGCTCAACTGCAAGTCATTTCCTATGGAAAAAATAGAAGACAACAAGTGAGGAGGTGTCAATTCACATTGCACAGAATCACAGAACAGCAGGGATTGGAAGGGACCTTGAAAGACCATCCAGTCCAATCCCCCTGCCAGAGCAGGATCCCCTAGATCAAGTTGCACAGAAACATGGCACTGGTGTCCACAAACTGTAGACCAAACTGAAGCAATCTCCACGGACTCAGCTAGGCCTTGGCCTCGCTCAAAAAAACTGCCCATGTATTTAGAATCATAGACTCATGCAGGTTGGAAAAGACCCTTGGGATTATCGAGTCCAACCATCAACCCTACTCCACAAGGTCACCTCTACACCAGATCCCCCAACACTAAATCTAAGCGACTTTTAACCTCATCCAGGGACGGGGACTCAACCACCACCCTGCGCCTGACCACCCTCTCCAGGAAGAATTAATTCCTGATATCTAATCTAACCCTCCCCTGTTGAAGCTTGAAGCCCTTCCCTCTGGTTCTGTTGCTAATGACCTGTGAGACGAGACCAGGACCAACAGCTCTGCAGGGTCCTTTCAGATAGTTGTAGAGAGCGACGAGGTCTCCCCTCAGCCTCCTCTTCCTCAAACCAAACAGCCCCAGCTCTCTCCATCTCTCCTCATCAGACTGATTCTCCAGGCCCTTCCCCAGCTTCATTGCCCTCCTCTGCATTTGCTCCAGCACCTCGATGTCTCCCTTGTCCTGAGGTGCCCACAGTGGTCCCAATACTCAAGGTGCAGCCTCCAGGTGAGCCAGCGCAGGTCCCTGGGATGACATCTGGCCAACTGCACTAACACAAGCGGTCTGGAGCAGACTCCCGCAGTGGGGAGGCGCAGACTTTACTTACGGAGCGTGTTCATCAGGTGATTGCTGCCCTGCGGCCGGCTGGTGCCGTTAGCAACCGCGTTCCTGTTGTTGTACTGCTGGTGTGGCGGCTGGGAAGGGGAAACGTGTGCCGGCTCCTCCCCTTCGCTGCTGGAGCTCTCATCTTCGCTCCCAGGTGAGCTTTCTGACTCCGAGGAGCTGCTTCCACTGCTGCTGCTCATCTGCTCAATAATCTCAACCTCTGCTCTCAGCTCTGAAATAGAAGGACATTCACTGGGCTGAAACCATAAACAAGGCCCCATGGAATTTTGGAAAAGAATATGAGAATGCAAGAGTTTTGCCAACTATAACTTACTGCATCAAAACACCTGACACAGAAGAGAGAGACCAGAAGAAAACAAAACATGTCTGAGAACTTTTTTACTTGGTTGTTGTAGTTAAAGAGGCAACAGCACAGGTCAGTAGCAGAAAACCCTCACCTCCACCTTGGCTGTTTAGATACTCAGTGCTCCTGATGTAGTTAAAGAGGCAACAGCACAGGTCAGTAGCAGAAAACCCTCATCTCCACCACGGCTGTTTAGATACTCAATGCTCCTGAGAGCACTTCTTGCTTCTTTCTATTCAGCAGGTTATATGCTCCACATACAGAGCAGGTATGTTGCCCTCCTGGGTTTTACAGGCCAACAGCCAGCTCATTTTTCATAAGAGCCTTAGCATGGTGGATTCTAGTTAGCAGTCGGTGACATTTATGCTTTTGGCAAACGCAGAGATGTGAGGTGATCACAACAGAATCTGCCTTGACTTCAGAAAACGTGTGAAACTGCTTCAGGGCCAAGTCGCATGCCTAATTTTAAACAAACTCAATGATCCCAAAGGTCTTTTCCAATCTGAATGATTCTATGATTCTATGAAACAGACCAGCCTTTCTCAAGAGGGCTGCCTTCTGTACACGGTCAGCACCACAGCCCTTACTTCTTTCCCTGGATCTAGGTGATCCTGCTGTGGTGGGGGGATTGGACTAGATGAGCTGTTGAGGTCCCTTCCAATCCCTAATGTTCTGCTTGGCACAGCAGAGCTCCAGTCCTGTGATGGGCACAGAGCCACACAGCCCTTCCAGCCTCAACCTTATTCAGTGCAGGAATAACATCTGTCCAAGGAACTTGATTGCGTAACTAGATCTTGGACCGTCACCTTTTGTTGTTGCTGTGTCCCTCCTGCCTTGGACACTCGTTCAGCTTGTAGCACTCAGCTACACGTTTCTGAGTTCAAACATAGTTTTTCTTCACAGCAGAGGAATAATTTGGACCACAGAAAATTGTCCAGAAAGAGGAAGCTCTCTCATGCCAGAGAAGGCTGCAGCATAAATCTCCTCTGCTAGAAGAGAGTAAATAATTCACTAAGATGCCTTAACATGAGATCCAAAGAAAAACCAGCTATCAAGTATAATCTTTTGAAAATGAAGACTGTGCCACTTCTGAAGAAGACAGACAGAAGGAACCAAAAATCAGGAGACTACAAACCCTTCTTTACCTCTCTTAATGTCATCCAGCTGAGGCTCAGGCGAAGGATTATCTTTCAAAGGAGAAGTTTTAGGTCCAGCTGCTGGCTTAGTTGGGGCTCTGAATTGTGAGGGAGGTTGAGATGCTCGGGCAGACTGTTGTTCTATTCGGGCTTGGATCTTGCTGCTGCCCTCTGCTCTGAAAAATCAACCAGACACAAGCAGCACTGTGTAACTATGTTCAGCTTTTCAATAATCCCCTACTAAGGCATCATCTGCGGCGTCCTTCTGTACAGAGCTCTGCTCCATAAAGCTAAACGATGCACTACAGCTTTCTGTGCACGATGCTGTCAGTACCAAAAAATCGTCTAGCACAGAGCCAGGAAGATGATGAAGGGGGTGGAACATCTCCCTCATGAGGAAAGGCTGAGGGAGTTGGGGCTCTGGAGCTTGGAGAAAAGGAGACTGAGGGATGACCTCATTAATGTTGCTAAATATGTGAAGGGTGGGTATCAGGATGGAGCCAGGCTCTGCTCAGTGTTATCTAGCGATAGGACAAGGGGCAGTGGGTGTCAGCTGGAACATGGGAGGTTCCACATCAATATGAGAAGGAAATTCTTCCCAGTCAGGGTGACAGAGCATGGGAACATGCTGCCCAGGGAGGTTGTGGAGTCTTCTTCTCTGGAGACATTTAAAACCCGCCTGGCCATGTTCCTGTGTGATTTGATCTAGAGGATCTTGCTGTGGCAGGGGGAACTGGACTAGATCATCTTTTGACGTCCCTTCCAGTCCCTAATGTTCTGTGATTCTGTGAAGAATCCTCCACAAGCATTAATCCTACTGACAGCCCTGTCCCCAGCCTTACCTTGTTTTCTTGACGTGGATGCTGCTATTAAGTTTTTCCAGCATGTATTCGCCAGTGTCGTGGTCGACAATCAGCACACAGTCCTTCTGATACGGCCTTTTATTTCCTTTAAACACAGTCATTGGTGGCGTTGAACCCTGCCATCAGAGGAAGAGCACACATTTGTTTGGTTGTGTTCCCCCTCCCAGAAGTTTATAAATACTAAACTGTATGAGTCTTCCACATCAATACGAGAAGGAACTCTCCACGGTGAGGGTGACAGAGCACTGGAACAGGCTGCCCAGTGGGATTGTGGAGTCTCCTTCTCTGCAGATGTTTAAAACCTGCCCGGACATGTTCCTGTGTGACTGGATGTAGGGGATCCTGTTGTGGCAGGGGGATTGGACTAGACGATCTCTCGAGGTCCCTTCCAATCCCTAATGTTCTGTGAAAGCAACCAAAATCAGGGAGAAAAGGCAAAAAACCCCACGCTCCTCTACATCTTATTCTGAGCAGCAAAAGTGAACGATCATGTAGAAGAATAAAAAGCAAGCTGCAAGTCAAATCCTGAGTGCTGCTGGCAACTAAGGAAACAGAGAATGCACAAACTTAATGAGAATAGATTAAAGTTTGGATTGGAAAGAATGTTAAAGATCTCCTAGTTCCAAACCCCTGCCATGGGCAGGGACACCTCCCACTAGACTAGGTCGCCATATCGTTACCTGTGCTGCCACACTCACGGGTAGGCAAAACCCAGGAAGTGACCTCCAGCAGCACCAAAGGTGACCAAAGCCATACAAACCCCATGAGATGGAAGCCTCATTCATAGAATCACAGAACCACTCAGGCTGGAAAAGACCCTCGGGATCATTGAGTCCATCCATCAAGCCTGCTGTACAAGTTCACCCCTAAACCAGATCCCCGCATGCAAAATTCAGCGTGAATGATCACAGTGCCACCAGCTACCAATCACATACACCAGAACCAACAGCACCAGAACGGATGTGACTCATGGCTGTCAAACTGACCAGTGCCCCTTTGCAAACCTGCAGCCCCGCCAGCGCCTGTGAATTAAGCTCTGTTGGCTTGACCTGCAGCACTGACAACTCCAGCTAATAAACGCACCCAGTTTCAGCAGGTAAGCACTTTCCTTTGTGCTGGTAAGGAAACCACTGAGCCTTCAATCACAGAAGAGCCGCAGCTAGGAACTGCCTCATCACTAGTTCTATTGCTGTTTGACCGCCAGCTGCGCAGTCCTTTCCTGCGGTGACCCGCTACGAGTCTGGCTGCTCACACAGCAAACCCACTTGTGTTAGCAAAGCTGGAAGTGGCAGCATCGTCAGCATCAGGTTTGTCAGAGGGTGAACAGGAACACCAACACGACAGACTCACCGGAATGTGTGGCAATGTGATTGTTACATCATCTCCTTTACCCACGTGGAGGTCCCCTTCACAGGAGGTATCAATCGATGCCGGCTTAAAGTCATCTGCAGAGGAGAACAACTGCAATTACATTTCTTAGAGTGGACATGTTCCTGTGGGACTTGGTCTAGGTGATCTTGCTCTGGCAGGGGGATTGGCCTGGGTGATCTTTCGAGGTCCCTTCCCATCTCCAGTGTTGTGGGATTCTGTGTGATTCCCAAGTGTCACACTGCCCTGCGAAGAGTCACTCACTGCACACTTGCTGTGATCGTAGGGGATGCTAAAACACACCCTGGTGTTTACAGCAGGGCTGGGATAGCACATCTATCATACTACAACACACCTAAGACGTTGTACTACTATACACAGTATATACTATACACTTAGACCGTACAACGCATCTAAGCTCAGCGGCTCGGTCCTACAATGGTACCAAATTCTAATCATCATTTTAAAAACAGGAATAAGGCTCTAGACTTGTGTTTGAAAATCAACACCAGGCTTCTCCAAACTCCAGGCTTTGAATGACATTTAATCATAGAATCATTCAGGTTGGAAAAGACCCTCGGGATCATCAACCCTACTCTACAAGTGCACCCCCAAAACTAGTTCCTGCAGGCAAAACTGCAGCACGTATCTCAAAGCAGCATCAGCTTCAGAACTCGAGGGCTCTGCATGGCTCCTGATGATTCCAAGCTTGAGGAGACTCAGGCACTCTGGACTCACTCCTCAAGCCTTAATGGCCAGACCAGATCAAACCCACCACACTCACCCAAGGAATCTATTTGTAGCTGTTGTTTCCCACCTACTTTATGTGCAGACTTGCTCAATACAACAAACCAGCTGCACGAGAGCCGGTGGCTTTGCCAAAAAGGGATTAAGAGCTTGAACTGCGCAGTCACTAAATTCACGCTCGCTTCTTGGGTATCAGCAAACCACAGTCACCCTAAACACACCCCCGGCGAACTGGTGTTGTTTGGCGAGCGCGCTCGGCTCCTCTGGCTGCAGATCGAGCGCACATATGTCCATCCAAATGGGCCCGCGCTCCTTTGCCCAAAAGCCAAACGTTCCTGGGATGTGGTTCCCAGGGATAATCCAGTTTTTCAGGGCAGTATTTCATAACTTTGCAGAAAGGAATGAAGTCCTTTTTAAGGAGGCAGAAACAAACGTAGCCTAGGAAATCCTCTTAGTGTGATTTGTGTGGAGAGGATTACGGGAACAATGCAGTGCTCGGATCCCAGATAAACCATTCCAGATCAACAGTTAGGGAAAAAAGAGCTATAACCAGGAAATGAAGAGGTCTCACGTCAAAGAATACAGAACGTTAGAATCATTCAGGTTGGAAAAGGCCCTTGGGATCAGGGAATTCAACCATCAACCCTACTCTACAAGTTCACCCCTAAATCAGATCCCTCAACACCACATCTAAGTGGCTTTGAAACACATCCAGGGATGAGGACTCAGCCACCACCCTGGGCAGCCCAGTCCAGGGCCTGACCACTCTCTCCAGGAAGAATCTCTTCCTGATGTCCAGTCTGACCCTCCCCTGTTGGAGCTTGAAGCCCTTCCCTCTGCTTCTGTCACTACTGACCTGTGAGAAGAGCCCAGCACCAGCATCTCTGCAGGGTCCTTTCAGATAGTTGTAGAGAGCGATGAGGTCTCCCCTCAGCCTCCTCTTCCTCAAACTAAGCAGCCCCAACTCTGTCAGTCTCTCCTCCTCAGCTTTATTCTCCAGGCCCTTCCTCAGCTCCGTTGCCCTCCTCTGCACTTCCTCCAGCCCCTTGATATCTCCCTACTACAGAGGTGCCCAAAACCAGACCCAGTACTCAAGGTTCTTTTCACGTCAAGTTTATGCTGTTTCAAATTGCACCGGGGTGGTTTAGGTTGGACATTAGGAAAAACTTCTTCATAGAAAGGGTCATCGGGCTTTGGAATAGGCTGCCCAGGGAAGGTTTGAGCCTCCAGCCCTGGACGTGTGTAAAAGGCGTAAAGATCTGGAGCTTAGGGAGACAGTTTAGCGGTGGCCTTGGAACAGCTGGGTTAATGGTTGGATTTGATGATCTTCAAGGTTGTTTCCAATCTAAACGATTCTAGCATTTACTTGCAGTGTGTGAGCGCCCAGGATTATGCATCATAAACCGAAAATTCCTACTGTTAACCATATAAATCCCTCACCTTAGTAAAGGCTTAATATTAGAAGTAGAGGAGTAGTCTTACTTCTGTTTACTGCTGGTGATTTACCACTTGTTTTAAATCCTAGGCTCAGGGGAATAGAGCAGTATCTTTCCCACCAGAATTCAAGCAGGGAGATGCNGGCTGCGGGAGGGGCCGGGGCCCGGAGGGGGCGGCGGGAGGAGCGCGGGGAGAAGGGGAAAGGTGCGGGGATCCGGCGCTCACAGCGGATGGTGTGGAAGAAGGCCTTGGGCCGCCGCTCGAAGCTCTCGCCCAGCTGCAGCGGGTGCTCGTCCTTGTCCAGCAGCGAGTTCGCGGAGCCGTTCATGGCCCCGGCCCTGCCCTGCCCTTCCTCCGCTCTGTGTGCGCCGCCGCCGCCGCCTTCCGGGGCCGAGGGCTGCCGGGAAAGCGGCGCGGAGCCGCGGCGGGCACGGCGAGGCCGGGCGGGTGCTGCGGTGCCCGCGGCCGGGCCCTCCCTCGAGGAGGGGAGGGGAAGGGAGCAGAGCGGGGGGGGCCCGGCGTTCCCACCCGCGGCGGCGCCGGGGAGCAGCGCTCCTGCCTGTTGGGAGCCGGAGGCCGGCTCGGACACCTTGGAAAGCCTCTGCGACCGTAGCGCGTTCGGGTCGGGGGTCACGGAAAGGCCTGGCTCGGATCAGTATCGATTGGTTTCGTCTTGCTTGCCCTGGGATCAAGCAGAAGCGCTGATCCAGGCCTGTGGTAGAGAACTTGCTCACTAAGCTTTTTTGGGGGTGAGGATACACGGTTCTTGACGAGACTCTTTTCCTCGTAACCCTTTCTGTTGTTTTTCTAGGAAGGAGGACGTGCTCCTCTCTCCCGTGAGGCTGGACAGCACCTTGAATCACAGAACAGTAGTGATTGGAAGGGACCACGAAAGATCATCTAGTGCAGTCCCCCCACCCCAGCCACAGCAGGATTGTGGTTCTGCTTGCCATTTGCTCACCTTCGTGTCTGCATGAGGGAAGATAAATGTGTAAGTGAAGCACTGCTTCAGGGTGGGTGTCACTGGGTGTTTAACATACATGGGTGGCGTATTCTGCCTCTCTGGGCTTCCCTGGGAGTTGCTGGGTGANTGATATCTCCCTACTACAGAGGTGCCCAAAACCAGACCCAGTACTCAAGGTTCTTTTCACGTCAAGTTTATGCTGTTTCAAATTGCACCGGGGTGGTTTAGGTTGGACATTAGGAAAAACTTCTTCATAGAAAGGGTCATCGGGCTTTGGAATAGGCTGCCCAGGGAAGGTTTGAGCCTCCAGCCCTGGACGTGTGTAAAAGGCGTAAAGATCTGGAGCTTAGGGAGACAGTTTAGCGGTGGCCTTGGAACAGCTGGGTTAATGGTTGGATTTGATGATCTTCAAGGTTGTTTCCAATCTAAACGATTCTAGCATTTACTTGCAGTGTGTGAGCGCCCAGGATTATGCATCATAAACCGAAAATTCCTACTGTTAACCATATAAATCCCTCACCTTAGTAAAGGCTTAATATTAGAAGTAGAGGAGTAGTCTTACTTCTGTTTACTGCTGGTGATTTACCACTTGTTTTAAATCCTAGGCTCAGGGGAATAGAGCAGTATCTTTCCCACCAGAATTCAAGCAGGGAGATGCAGCGACCTCCTGCACACGGAATTAAATGCAGCTGGTGCGAGGGCGCAGCTCTGGATTCGTTATCTGTTCTCTTTAAAGAGAGCACAAACCCCTTCCAACACCTGCAGAGCCGCCGAGATGCGCCCGGCGCGCAGCACCGCGGGTCGGGTTGGACGCACTGCTGCTCCTTTGGAGGCAGGCGGCTGGTTCCAGCTGGCTGCGGGGGCTGCGCTCAGGGTGGCGTGAAAATAACCTGTTACGGACCGAGCTGCTGCTGCTGCCGGGGAACACGCAGGGGCTCCCGGGGGAGCCGGCCCCCAGCGCCGGGGCGGCAGGACCGGGGCAGGTCTCGGGGGCGGCTGCGCGCAGCAGGCGGGATGGCGGGGGAGGGCGGGGAGGCTCCGGCGCNGGCGCCGGGGAGCAGCGCTCCTGCCTGTTGGGAGCCGGAGGCCGGCTCGGACACCTTGGAAAGCCTCTGCGACCGTAGCGCGTTCGGGTCGGGGGTCACGGAAAGGCCTGGCTCGGATCAGTATCGATTGGTTTCGTCTTGCTTGCCCTGGGATCAAGCAGAAGCGCTGATCCAGGCCTGTGGTAGAGAACTTGCTCACTAAGCTTTTTTGGGGGTGAGGATACACGGTTCTTGACGAGACTCTTTTCCTCGTAACCTTTTCTGTTGTTTTTCTAGGAAGGAGGACGTGCTCCTCTCTCCCGTGAGGCTGGACAGCACCTTGAATCACAGAACAGTAGTGATTGGAAGGGACCACGAAAGATCATCTAGTGCAGTCCCCCCACCCCAGCCACAGCAGGATTGTGGTTCTGCTTGCCATTTGCTCACCTTCGTGTCTGCATGAGGGAAGATAAATGTGTAAGTGAAGCACTGCTTCAGGGTGGGTGTCACTGGGTGTTTAACATACATGGGTGGCGTATTCTGCCTCTCTGGGCTTCCCTGGGAGTTGCTGGGTGACGCAGGATTTTGTCCATATGTGCCATCATCCCAGGTATTGATGCTTAGAGTTAACTGCAAGGTTAGAGTTTAACTGTAAAATGTCACCTGTTTCTCAGTAGTCTGAGGTGTTCTAAGTGGGGTTAACAAATAAAAAAGCCCTCACTTTCTTTCTAAACTCAGTTTTAGTGAAATTAAGTTTACGATTCCACCATCTTTCTCTTATTTGGGAGTTCTCTAGGATATAGAAGGAAGACCAGCAAACTGCCTAAGTATATGTTCCTGTGTGACTTGATGTAGGTGACCCTGCTCAGGCAAGGAGTTGTCTATAAATGTGTGAAAGGTGGGTGTCAGGAGGATGGAGCCAGGCTCTGCTCAGTGTCATCTAGTTGATAGGACGAGGGGCGGTGAGTGTGGGCTGGAACAGAGGAGGTTCCTTGCAAACATCAGAAGGAACTTCTTCCCTGTGAGGGTGACAGAGCCCTGGAAGGGGCTGCCCACGGGGGTTGTGGAGTCTCCTTCTCTGGAGATGTTTAAAATCCACCTGGATATGTTCCTGTGCAGCTGGGACTAGGTGATCCTGCTGTGGCGGGGGATTGGACCAGATGATCTTTTGAGGTCTCTTCCAATCCCTAATGTTCTGGGATTCTAATTTTATTTCTTCTTCTTCTACATTTCCAGTTATTTTACGTAAGTGATGGAAACGTACACTAAAGGAAAAAAATCGCCCTGAAGTCTTTGGCATTCCTGTTTGTGTGAAAGAATCTAGAATGTTCCAAGAGAACACATCAACTAATTGCTTACATATAGTAACAGCATGTGCTGAAGATGGTGCTGTCCAAAAGAAAGGCCATAGCGCAAGAACCCTTAGCCCAGAAGAAGCCGAGAGACTGGCAAAAGATCAAGTCTTGGTGTCAGAGTTCAAACAGCTGAAGCTGGAAAAAGAGGCACAGAAAAACTGGGATCTCTTTTATAAAAGAAACAGCACCAACTTCTTCAAAGACAGACACTGGACAACTAGAGAGTTTCAGGAGTTAAAAGCATGCCGGGAGGTGAGATCTGTAGCGGATGGGTTGGTTGTTTCCTCATGATTTAATAACACTCCTGACAAAGCTGTTGGGGTGAGAGCTGTCGCATGTTAGGTTTACAGCATCCTGTGGAGGTTCTCTTTGTACCAAAGATTCCCCCTCAGAATATGGAGTGTGTTGTTTCTGTTGTAATTCACCTGTATTGGGTGCTGAGAATCAAATCTGCAACATTTGAGCCCTAAATGGGTAGAGGTGTCGGTGCTGGTCTCCTCTCAGAGCTATCTGCTATCTTGTAGGAGGAGGTGGTTGAGGATTTTGTGGCTTAGACTTGACGTCGTGGAGATGTTGGTGCTGGACAGAACTAGAGAGAAGGGCTTCAAGCTTCAACAGAGTAGGTTTAGGCAGGACATCAGGAAGAAATTCTTCAAGGAGAGAGTGGTCAGGCCCTGGACTGGGCTGCCCAGGGTGGTGGTTGAGTCGCCATCCCTGGATGAGTTTAGAACTGTATTCATGGAAGGGTGCTGGTGGAGTGGTGTTTCTGCTGGTGTTATGAAGAAGACAAAACTGCTGTGCCTTATCTTCCATGTCTTCCTCCCCAGTTTGCAGATCAGAAGCTGACCATTCTGGAAGCAGGCTGTGGGGTTGGGAACTGCTTGTTCCCACTCTTGGAAGAAGACCTGCACATTTTTGCATATGCCTGTGACTTCTCTCCTAGAGCTGTTGAATATGTGAAGGTTGGTGTGATATCTGAAGCTTCCTTTAGGTGTTGTAGAAGAGACGACTGGAATGACAGACTCCTCTTGCCTTCTTTTTCATGAGAAGGGTGGGACAGCTTTTGCCAAAACAGACTGACTCGTTTCAGTGGAACTCAAATGTGTGAACCTGGGTTGTTGCTCCAGACGCTGTTTTTCAGTGTTGAGTTGTGTCATTAGGGTGATATAGGTGTTACTTTGCAGAATCACTGAACATTAGGGATTGGAAGGCACCTTAAAATCCTCCAGTCCCCCTGCCACAGCAGGATCCCCTAGACCAAGTTCCACAAGAGTGTATCCAGGCGTGTTTGAAACACCTCCAGAGGAGGAGACTCCACAACCGCCCTGGGCAGCCCCTGTCAGGGCTCCATCACCCTCACTGTGAAGAAGGTCCTTCTCATATTGATGTGGAACCTCCTCTGTTCCAGCTCACACCCACTGCCCCTTGTCCCATCACTAGATGACACTGAGCAGAGCCTGGCTCCGTCCTCCTGACACCCACCCTTCACATATTTATAGACAACTCCTTGCCTGAGCAGGATCACCTACATCAAGTCACACAGATGACACCCCTTAGATGACACTGATGCAGCAAAGAATTTCTGGTTGTGAGAGTCACTTGATGGAAGTCGATGTTCTTTTGCTGCCGTGTGGCTCTGCTAATTAGTTTCACTGTTTTTACTTCTTTGCAATAAGAGATGCAGGAAATTTTGAGTGACCTCTTTGTTTTCCTAGAAGAATGCCCTGTACAGTGCTGAGAGATGTAAAGTGTTCCAGTGTGACCTTACTGAGGATGATCTCCTGGAAAACATAGCCGCAGATTCTGTGGATGTCGTCCTGCTGATATTTGTGCTCTCTGCCATTCATCCTGACAAAATGCATCTCGTCTTGAAGAACATTTACAAGGTGAAGCCAGCCGAGCTGACAGCTTACAAAGCACTTTGCATCCTTTTTAGCTTGGAGGTTTAGCTATGTTTTGTCTGAGACAGCATCCCCTCTGGAAACAGTCCTCTTGTCACGTGGTCAGCGGAGCTACATCCGGCTGGAGGCCAGTCACAAGTGGTGTCCCCCAGGGCTCGGTGCTGGGGCCTCTCCTGTTCAACATCTGCACCAGTGATCGTGATGAGGGGCTTGGGGGCACCCTCAGTAAGTTTGCAGATGACACCAAGTAGGGAGGGAGCGTTGATGTGCTTCAGGGCAGTAAGGCTGTACAGAGGGACCTTGACAGACTGTATTCATGGGCTGAATGGAGAGAAGAAGATGGAAGTTGCCACGGGGGCAAAAGACCATGCTTTAAACTTTTCTGCAGCAAACACACAGATCAAACGTAGAGATTCAAGCATAACAATACACAGGGAATAAATCTAAACAGCTGAGCCCACTGACCTTACTGAAGCTTGTGTGTGTTGTGTGACAGGTGCTGAAGCCAGGCAAGTGTGTCTTGTTCAGAGACTACGGGCTGTATGATCACGCGATGCTCAGGTTTAAACCTGGCAGCAAACTGGGAGAAAACTTTTATGTCAGACAGGATGGGACACGATCGTATTTTTTCACTGCAGGTAAGACTGTAAATGTGTGAAGGGTGGGTGTCAGGAGGATGGAGCCAGCAGAATTGATAGTCATTGTGAAGAAACTCCCTAGTTTCTTTTTGCAGGGCTGGAAGCTTATGCCCAGGTCCCGCTGGGAGAGCAGAGCACAGGCTAGCAGTGGTCACTCAGACTCCTGTGTTTGTAGTGCAGACCGTGCAGAAAGTGCTTCCATGCAACACTGTGTTTGAGCTGTTGGTCAGTGCTCCCTTTCCTTTAGGGAGGGAGGCCATTATTGCAGTTTGTGGGTGGAGAGTTGGAAGCACAGAGGTAGGAAGGAAATTGCTTAGGCTCTCACAATGAGTTGGGCTTAAAGCTTGTTTTGATACCCTCATGCTAAACTGTAGTAAACTGTTACTCCACTGCTGTGTCTGAAGCAAATCTGTATTGGTTTTGTTCAGTCTGCCAGCACAGAGCAGCTCTAGGGCAGAGGAGGGCACCAAAGATGGGGAAGGGGCTGGGCAATGAGTCTTGTGAGGAGAGATGGAGAGAGTTGGGGCTGTGTAGTCTGAGGAAGAGGAGGCTGAGGGGAGACCTCCTTGCTCTCTACAACTAGCTGAAAGGACATCGTAGAGGTGTTAGTGCTGGTCTCTTCTCACAGGCAACTAGTGACAGAACCAGAGGGAAGGGCTTCAACAGGGGAGGTTTAGATTACATATCAGGAATGAATTCTTCCTGGAGAGAGTGGTCAGGCCCTGGACTGGGCTGCCCAGGGTGGGGGTTGAGTCCCCGTCCCTGGTAAAAGTCGCTTAGATGTAGTGTTGGGTTATATGGTTATGGGGTGACCTTGTAGAGTCGGGTTGATGGTTGGACTCAATGATCCTAAGACCTGAATGTTTCTGTGAGTATCCTGCTGTAACACATAAGTTATAAATAGATATCTATATATATAAATAAAAATTTATAGCTATGTAGATATATAAATGTTTATAAATATATATTGATATTTATATATAGAAATAAATGCTGATTTGTGCTGTAAAAACGACTTTAAATATTGACTCTTGTGTATTTTCAAATTCTCTGCCAGAGTTCTTGTCTCAGCTTTTCAAGGCTGAGGGATATGAGCAGGTGGCCAATGAGTACGTGCAGCGAGACACCGTGAACAGGAAAGAAGACTTGCGTGTTCCACGAGTTTTTCTTCAAAGCAAGTTTCAAAAGCCTCTCAGTAAGACGTAAGTTCTTGCTGATCAGGGGCAGTGTTGCTTCTTTGGCGTGGAAGCCTGCACCTGCTTTTACCTCGTGTGTGCTCACTGTCCTGGTGAACCAGGAATCACAGCACCCCAGTATCTCTGGGGTTTTTGTCCCCAGATGGGAAACACAAATTCTCTTTTCTGTGTTCAGTGAAGCAGGCAGCCTGCTGAGTGCCTGTTCCTGCTGCTAAAGCAGATCCTGTGCAGGATCCTTGCTTGAGGATCAGCTAAAACGGACTAAACATGGTTAATTTTAAGGGCTAACTTTCATGAGTTGTTATGGTTAATAAAAATAAGTGTCTTTTACATAACTGATCTGTTTCCTATCACCTACAGCTCTGTGGTAGTTTGGGCCTGGGGAGGGGTGCTGCTGTGGCAGCCTTGGAGAGTGGTTTGGAAGGCAAGCTCCCACTTAGGCGAAGTTGTGCATCTAGAGTAGAGGCTTCTTTGTTCAGCCTCTGTGCCTCTGCTTCTCTGAACTCTAAGTGGTTGCAAGTTTTTAGAACTGTGGTGAAGTTTGAGGCAGTTAAGTTGGGTAAGAAGGGGAAGGAAGGGTGTTTGTTTGAGATGAGGCATAGAGTATCTTCCCTACTTCAAGCTGAAATGTTTGTGACAGTGGGGCTGAAGAAACTGTTTCCCTCCTCATTCAGCATCATCTTGCTGCAGAGCACATCCTCTGTTCAAGAGAGATACCATCTCTGCTGAAGGAAAACACGGTTCCTGAGTTCTCCTCACTGCAGTTTGACAGCCAGGAGTGGTGGCCCCAACCCTGCTGTTGGTTTGGTGGGTGATTCCAAGGTACTTTCACAGGTTGGAAATGGTTGTAAAAGACTCCTTTTATCAAAGTCAGTGGGAAAACTTCATCTGGCTTCCCCAAGAGCTGCTGCAGCTCCAAGAGGGCAAAAGGAGCTGCGCTTGAGAATGGATCTCGTGCGTCACTGACCCGTGGTACTGGCAAAGGAGGATCCAGTGATATGGTCAGACCTGGTCATCAAAAGGGGTCAAGTAGGTACTGAAAATCCAGGAAGTAGGGTAGGGAGGGGGTGGAGAAAAAGATCTAAAAGTGCTTTGACTGGGGATACACAGTGAGTACTTGGGTGCGTAGCAGAAATTACTCAGTTACAGTGTCATGGAGCCATGATAACTGTTAGTGTGTTACAGCACTGCTGCTCTGAGCCTGACCTCTCCACCTTTCCAGTCTGCTCCGGTCAGAAGTCCAGATCCACCCCTCGCCAAGCTGAGGGGAAGTGGGAAAGTTGGTGGCTCCCAAGAGAAGTTGTGGAGTCTCCTCTGGAGACTTTCCAGACCTATCTTGATGTGTTTGAGTCCTGCTCTGGCAGAGGGGCTGGACTCGACGATCCCTTCCATCCCTAACGTGATGCAAATCTCAAACTGCTGAAATTTCTTATCAGAAAGGAGGGAAAACCCAGTCTTGACTAAGTGATTGCACTCAGCTAAGATGCAGCATTCAAACCAGGAGGTCAGTGCCATCTTCCTTTCTTTTCCTCATCACTAGCAGGCTCTTTCCAGGTCAGTGTTCCCCTGGTGCTAAGCAGTAGTTGTATTTCTAACGCAAGACAGTTGCTGCACCCAGTGTATTTAAATGAAAACTCAAGTTACAAACAGGAGCACGCTGGTTTTTGGCAAAAGTACTCCCAAAGCCACGTGATGGGCAGGGGACCAGATGCAAGGAGCAGAACGTGTCTGCTGTTTCACAGAAGCTACCAGCTCTTGCCTTTTGCTCCTCTGTACTTGTGCCATCTGTTGCAGTCATTAGTGCAAAAGACAGCACCAACACTTTCAACTGCTGTGTTCTCTCTGACTTTCTAAGCTGTGATCACCTATAAAATGTGAAAATCTTCAACGTCCTCACTCTCTCTTCTCTCCCAGGCAGCTGATGAGTGCATTTAACAGGGTGCAGTTCAGGCACTTCTCTCTGGATCTCTCTCTGAGGCATGGCTTGTGTTAGAAACACCTTTGATGCAGAGGCAGAATCTTTGTGCAGCAGTGGAATAGCTTAATTACAACATGTTGGGCTCCACAAGCATGTGGGCTACCTTGTGAGCACCAGTTGGGATAGTTTATAGGGTTCTTGATTTACACATCAAATTGATTCACACATATTCTATTAATTCTAAGTTCTGTTCCCCTCCCTCCGAAACTGACAGCTCTGCTTTTCATCATCTCGGAGAGGCCTTAAGGTTCTCTGATAACATGCTTCCCCCACCTTCTGCTGATTTACAGCTCACCCCGGATTTATTACCCCACGCTCCCGCCCTTTCCCGATGATTTACAGCTTAACGATGGTTTATGACCCCGTGCTTCACACATCCCTTTGCTGATCTGAACATCACCCACTTAGGAGATTCCAACCAGCCACAGCAATCCTCCCTCTTCTTCGTGTCAGAGGAAAGCTCTGACAAGGAGTCAGTTTGTAACAAAGTTCATTAACTATTCTGTTAGTCTGTCAACCTTTAATTACAACCAAACTTCATTATCATCAACTTCTATTAACATCTAATAAAAATCCTAGAATCATTAGGGACTGGAAGGGATGTTGAAAGATCATCTAAACCAAACCCCTGCCAGAGCAGGATCACCCAGACCAAGTCACACAGGATCATATCCAGGAGGGTTTTAAACATCTCCAGAGAAGGAGACTCCACAACCCTCCCTGGGCAGCCTCTTCCAGGGCTCTGGCACCCTCACTGGGAAGAAGTTCCTTCTCATATTGATGTAGAACCTCCTCTGCTCCAGCTCACACCCACTGCCCCTCATCCTGTCACTAGATGACACTGAGCAGAGCCTGGCTCCCTCCTCCTGACAGCCACCCCTCACACATTTACAGATGTTAAAATCTTCCCAGCTCATCAGGTGTCTTCCCACACTTGTGTGTTTGCTGTTAGATTCTCCACCCTGCCCCTGGTAGTTAGGGCTTCCTGCAGTACTCCTGTCCTCCTCCTGCCTCAGCTAGTTTCCCTTGCCTTGCTTGCCCTCACTCTTCTTCGCTATCTACAGGTCTGACTGGCAGCTCGGTGACACTGCGTGGTACCATCCATCAGGCTTCCCCCACCTTTCACTCGTGCCAAGGAGACAGGAATCTGGCCACTTTGGCAGTTCTAACAACTCCCCCTCTTCCATCTGGCTTTTGCACAAACCAGTTTCCCTCCGTGTTCCTTCTCAGCACGTTTATCGTAGCGGGTATTTCTGCGTCATGGGAGAGGAAACTGATTGGTGTCTGACCAACTCTTAAACACCACTACCCTCCAGTGCTGTAGCTTCAGTTAATGACACACGGAACTTCTGTGGCGATCTCACAGGATCACAGACCATCAGGGACTGGAAGGGGCCTGGAAAGATCATCCAGTCCAATCTCCCTGCCACAGCAGGATCATCTAGACCAAGTCGCACAGGAGCGTCCTCCTCTCTTGCAGCTTCCACCCGTTGCCCCTTGTCCCATCGTTAGATGATGCTGAGCAGAGCCTGGCTCCATCCTCCTGACACCCACCCTTCATATGTTTACCAACATTAATTCTGGAGAGTTCTGAATCGTTTGCACGTGTTTTTGATCACGCTGCGATGGGAAAGCTCGTTAGACACGCAGAGGAGAAAGAACACTTTGTTCTTCAGGGCCGGCCTGCCAGGAAGGAGAGGATTTTCTCCAGGGAGCTCATGCTAAGCCAACATGAGAAGAGGAGTCAAGTTCAAGAACCCCTAATTTTACTACAATTATCTCAAGCTAAAGCAAGATTATGATTCCAAAGCGTTAATCAGTGAAAAGAAGCAGCATGTTCATTATCTAAAGATTAAAGAAGGAGCTGTGATTAGGGGATTTCTCAAAGATAATGGCATTACTTGGGAATTTGTCTTTATAAAATCTATGTATAAAGACACAACTAGGTATATATTTATATTCTATTTATCTTATTATATAACAAGACATTAATATTTATTTGTCTGTACAAAATGTGTTGGAAGGTGAAGATGAGTGTTGCTTTGTTTGTGAGATACGCTTGCTACAGTGCTTGTTCAGGTGTGATGCTGTTAAGTGTGATCACTTCTTTCTCTTCTATCTTAGGTCTGTCATCTTTTTGTCATAAAGCATCTTTAAAAATTCATCTCCAAAGTCTTCAGCTTATTGCACATCACAGAACCACAGAGCATCAGGGGCTGGAAGACACCTGGAAAGATCTCCAGTTCAGTCCCCCTGCCGCAGCAGGATCATGGCCAGGTGAGTTTTTAGCGTCTCCACATTAGTTTGTTCGTTAGCTTCAGTTTGCAGACTTTGGTCCAACTGCTGTTTAAAGAATTGATTAGCTGAGAAATTGAAATGATGCTGTTTTTTGTTGGAGCAGGGATGTGAACTTCAGTTTGCTGCTTGGCCAGATTTTTTATTGTACAGTTCACTAAATGTTTTCTATTCACGGCAAAAATCAGCCCACGAGTATTGAAGGGGGATTCCTAAATTATCCTCAGTAGCACAAAACATTACACAGGCTCACGGGACATTAGGGATGGGAAGGCCCATCTAAAGACCATCCAGTCCAGTCCCCCTGCCACAGCAGGATCCCCTAGACCAAGTCACACAGGAACGTGTCCAGCTGGGTTTGAAATGTCTCCAGAGGAGACTCCACAACTCCCCTGGGCAGCCCCTTCCAGTGCTCTGGCACCCTCACCATCAAGAAGTTCCTTCTCCTGTCGATGTGGAACCTCCTCTGTTCCAGCTCACACCCACTGCCCCTTGTCCTATCACTAGATGCCCCTGAGCAGAGCCTGGCTCCCTCCTCCTGACACCCACCCTTCACATATTGATCAACATTCATGAGGTCCCCCCTCAGTCTCTGTTTCTCCAAGCTCAACAGACCCAGCTCCCTCAGCCTTTCCTCATCAGGGAGATGTTGCAGTCCCTTCATCATCTTTTTTCCAAGCTAGAGATGCTGCTGTCCAAGCCAGAAATGCACCCACAGAGGCAGCTCAGGAAACACAGCTTGGGCATGAACGTAGGGAGATGCACGTCAGGCATTGAAAAATAAAGTAGAAATAAAGAGATAAAACAAATCTGTTGGGTTTAGTGAACAATTGTGCCAGTGAGACAACAGTTCCAGGGAAGCAGGGCTCCTGCTGTATTTCCTACTAGGAAGAACAGGTGCAATTACAAATAAACAGAGCTGCTCCTCCCCTCTGCTCTGCCCTGCTGAGACCACAGCTGGAATCTCGTGTCCAGATCTCGTGGAATCTGGGCCCCTCAGGTCCAGAAGGACACAGAGCTGCTGGAGAGAGCCCAGTGCAGAGCCACAGAGGTGATGGAAGGAGGGGAGCGTTGCTCTCAGATGGGCTTCTGGCAGCAGCAGCATTGTGGCCCTCCTTTGCCATGTCCAGGCTAACACAGTCTCCTGACACCTGGGGCATGAAAAGCTTGGTGCAGCAGCAGTGTCCTGGCAAACCCGTTTCTGTGGGCCACCTTTTCCATGTGAAAGGAAAGGTCAAACAAGTACTTGCTTCAATAGACTGTTTCTACTCTCCAAGAGATCACTCGGCTCCCCTGGCCGAGGACGTTTATGTAACAAACCTCTGTGCTGTAGGACAGGGAGTTCTTGTCTCTGGAATGAGGATATGAGAGAGGATTTTTCAAAAGAGCTGGGGTCAAGGTATTTTTCCTCAAGTTGCATGCTGATGGCATTCCTGAGAACAGGAGCAGGCTCAGGAACAGTTGCTTAACCATCTGAAGAACAAATAACGCCGAGCTTTGGTTTTGTAAGAAAGCTGGCGAGAGGGAAATTGGAACTTAATCCCATGATTGAGAGCGATTGCTCTGTGGTGTTTTGGATTTAGGGTGTTCTGGTGGAGGAAGAAACACAGGTGGAGGAGCAGATGGAGCCAGGCTCTGCTCAGCGGCATCACAGGACAAGGGGCAGTGGTTGTTAGCTGGAGGAGGAGGTTCCCCATCAGTGTGAGAAGAAACTTCTTCCCCGTGAGGGTGACAGAGCAGTGGAAGAGGCTGCCCGGGGGGGTTGTGGAGTCTCCTTCTCTGGGGAGGTTTCAAACCCACCCGGCCGTGTTCCTGTGCGATGGGATCTAGGGGATCCTGCTGTGGCAGGGGGACTGGACTGGATGATCTTGTGAGGTCCCTTCCCGTCCCTAAGGTTCTGTGGCAGGCAGTGAAGAATGCTACTTAGCAGAAGTGAAATAAGACCAGAAGGGATCTGAGTTACCTAGGTGCTCTTATCTGGCTGCGTTTCAACAAAACCACTGATCAAAGAGAAGCCCAAGTCAACACTCTTGTTCAGAGTAACACAGAGACAAGGAAGCACCCGACCTTGAGATTCCCTGGGTGGAGTTCCGTGTCCGGATTCTTGTGCTCTTTGCTTTGAGAGAGGTGGAACTATTGACCGAGCGAAAGGTCTGGGCATCGCACTGAACGCGGACAAGCGAGCTCTGCGGTTCAGCTCTGGTTTTGCAACACGTGAAGCAAATTGAATTTCCAAACTCACCATTCTACAGTCACATGTTTGCAGAGCCACAGAACATTGGGGCAGGGAAGGGACCTCTAAAGACCAGACACACCCGTGACAGAGATCCCAGGAGCAGAAAAGCTGTCGGCAGTGCTTCAGCTTCTGCTTCCGCTTCTGCTGGCCACACTGCTTCAAACGCAAGCCAAGGTGCAGTTTGCCTTCTTGGCCACGTGGGAACACTGTTGGCTTATGTTCAGCTGGCTGTGAGCACCCTCTGGGCCCCTTTCTGCAAGGGTGGCTTTCCAGCCACTGTTCCCCGGAGCCCTGCATGGGGTCCTTGGGACCCGGATGCCAGACCCAGTGCTTGGCCTTGTTGAAACTGATGGTCCAGGAGCCGCAATGGGCCCTTGTAGCCAAGAAGGCCAGTGGCATCCTGGGGTGGATTAGAATGGGATTAGTTACTAGATGGAGAGAGGTTCTCCTCCCCCTCTACTCTGCCCTGGTGAGACCACATCTGGAATCTTGTGGCCAGTTCTGGGCCACTCAGTTCCAGAAGGACACAGAGCTGCTGGAGAGAGTCCAGCACAGAGCCACAGAGATGCTGAAGGGCATCTCCCTGATGAGAAACTAATCAGCCCCAGCTCTCTCCATCTCTCCTCTTCAGACTGACTCTCCAGTCCCTTCCCCAGCTTCGTTGCCCTCCTCTGCCCTCGCTCCAGCCCCTCGATGTCTCCCTTGTCCTGAGGTGTCCAAACCTGGACCTGATACTTAAGGGGCGGCCTCACCAGTGCTGAGTCCAGGGGGACAATCCCCTCCCTCCTCCTGCTGGACACTCAGTTTCTAATCCAGGCCAGGATGCCACTGGCCTTCTTGGCCACCTGGGTACCCTGCTGGCTCAGATTCAGCCTCCTGTCAATTAGAACCCCCAGGTCCCTCTCTGCCAGGCTGCTCTCCAGCCACCCTGCCCCAAAGTTAGAGCAGTTTGAAGTGCATTTATGGCACAATCTGTGGAGGAAGTCTGGGTTTCCCACTGCCCCAGGAGTAAGTGCAGCCCACAGTCTTGTACTGAAGAGACAAAGCATCGGTTTGTCTGGTGTTTAGGTTAACAGCTTCCCTGTAGATGGCCGCGGTCACAGGAACCAAGTCAGCTGAAAGAAACACTAGAGGCCTTTATAGTCTGCGTGTTTCTCCCGGTCACAGGGACACGAAGTAACATCCCTGAAGTAGGAGGAAACCTTAGTGTTTGCAGTGGTGGAAGGAAGTGCTGTGGTGAACTTCCAGTGCCTCAGCTCCCGCTGGAGAGGAATTGCAGGGAGCGCTGCCTCCAGCCTGCACTCTGTGACTTGCACCGCTTTCACGCGTGCCGAACGGTGACAATAAGATGGATCAGCTGCTAGGGGAGGCTAATTCAGCTGTAGTCAGAAGGGCTGGTTCTCTCTGCAGCCTTCACAGCTTTCATGGCTTTCTGTGAGTTTGCAGCTAAGTGGAAAACAAGGCCAGTGTTTTCTAAGTAAATGTTGATTGTCTAGGTGCTCCTGCTCTGGCAGGGGGACTGGGCGGGTGATCTTTCGAGGGCCCTTCCAGTCCCTGATGTTCTGGGATTCTGTGATTTACATGAACTTCAGAAACTTAGAGCTTTTTAGTGGAGTCCTCTTCGCACCAGCACCCGGTTTCCGTGTAACACAGGTCTTCTGAATGATGTTAATGACACCACTAACAAGATGTTATACAGCTGCTAGCAGAGGTACTTAATATTGATTACAGGGAATATTTAGCAGAGAGCCTCATAAGAGGCAGTAGAATTTACCTTCAGCTCTTCAACGTTACCAGGATAAAATAAAGGACTGGTAGAACTTGAATTCTAGCCCACAGAGTCAGTTCCTTGTCCATCTCCAGGTGAAGCTGGGTACGACTCGGTCTGGGTGATCCTGCTGTGCCAGGGGGCTTGGACTGGATGTTCTTTTGAGGTCCCTCCTGATGCTTAATGATTCTGTGATTAGCTCCATGAACTCCAGGAGGTCACTGATGTGGAGAGCGACACCCCCTGCTCTCCCTCCTCTTTTTTTGCCTTCCTGTCCTTCCCAGATGGTTTGTGCCCAGGCACCCCGGCACTCCAGTCGTGGGAGCAGTGCTGCTGTGTGATGCCAGTATCATGTCAGTGATACCAGTATCGTCTCCCTGAAGGCCTGCAGACCTGTGTAACTCTCTCATTTCCCACGCCTGGTGCATGTGCCTGTCCCCTTTCCTCCGCGTTTGACCTTGTGCGGGGCAGGCCTAACCGTTCCCCTGCAGAGTGGCGGTGAGCTTTCTGCATGCTAAGCAAGAGGGGTGAGTTGTGAGTGATCTCTTTGATCTTGCTGCCAGGAGGCCAGAGGAGGCCTGCTGAGCAGAGTGTGTGTGTGGAGGGGGAAAACGCCGGACGCTGTTTTCCAGCGATGACTCTAGGAGGTACTGCCAGTGATGGGGGGAGCTGTGCGAGTGGATCTAGGGGATCCTGCTGCACAGGGGGGTTGCACTGGATGATCTTTCGAGGTCCCTTCTGATGGCCCCTTCTGATCCCTGATGTTCTGTGGTCACCCAGAGAGCTGGAGACACTTGTGCAAACCCCAAAGCTGCTGTTTCTGTGGCTGTTATGTACAGAAGGCGTCTCGGTGCCTGGTCTGCACACATCTGGTTCCGACAGGCGAGGGCAGGGGAGCTGATGACCGCTGTCAGTCGTGGCAGACAAGGTAATGGGAAGCACAGAGCGTGTGAGCAGTGCATTTGCTCAGCAGTTAGCTCAGAGCAACAGATAGTTAATGTAAACACTCCCTGCTCTTTTCCTCTTGGCTGCTCCAAACTGACACTTACTGCCGCATCGCAGCAGAGGTGCTAAATTTGCAAAGATACCAGCACCAAGCAGCTCTGCCTAGATGGTTGCTTCTGCACGTCGCCCAGTCCTCCTGCCAGAGCGGGACCACCTAGATCCAGTCGCAGAGGAACATGGCCAGGTGGGTTTGAAACATCTCCAGAGAAGGAGACTCCACAGCCCCCTGGGCAGCCCCTGCCAGGGCTCTGTCACCCCCACTGGGAAGAGGGTCCTTCTCATACTGATGTAGAACCTCCTCTGCTCCAGCTCACACCCACTGGCCCTTGTACTGGCACTGGGTGCCCCTGAGCAGAGCCTGGCTCCCTCCTCCTGACACCCACCCTTTCCAGATTTATAAAGTCACCCCTCAGTCTCCTTTTTGAATTATGATGACTAGTAAATGAAAGAGTTTTGGTTATAAAATTCTAGTCCCACCAGCACAGTAATTCCTCACAGGTTTCCACAACGTGGAAAACACATCAGAGGTAGAAGCAGCAGTAGAAACAAGAAGAGATTGATGCTTTCTGCTCAGTAAAGCATGAACTCCAGGTCTTTCTCATGCATAAAGTTGAGGGAAAATACAGTGGACTCTACACGACTCAGTGTGAATCAAGCAGAAGCTGTTTATTAGCCCTTAAGCTCTCCCTTACATGCAGTCTTTCCTTCCCTACGCGTGGTCAGGCCAGCTACAATGGGCAGTGCCCTCACAAGACAATCGTGCCTCCAGCCAACTCCCCACTGGTCCTGCCTCTGGTCCGGTTACTTCCCCCGTATCTGGGTTTGAGGCCCCCTGTTTTCTCATTCTGATGTCACAACTTGCTCTTCTTCCTCCATGCAGGCAGCCAAGGTTGGTCAGGACGGTCCCTGTGGCCCCGCAAGGCCTCCTGCTGCTAAGGGCTGGTCCAAGACGCGTCCATTCTCCTGTAAGTACATCTCCACGTGAAGTGTTGTCCTAGTCCTAAAGAAAAGATGAAAACACAGACAAGAGTTAAAAATGGTTTCTTGGAGGCATCGTCTTCCAGGGAGCAAGAAACCCTGTTCATTAGAAGGGTGTAGCTTGGCACGGCAGTGTGGATCTTCCTGGGGTTACCCGTTCACGACCTGCTGGGGCAGGGGGATCGGACTGGATGATCTGTCGAGGGCCCTTCCAACCCCTAATGATTCTACGATGCTGTGCCAGAACTATTTAAACAAGATCATTTTTCAGAGTTTCTCCTCCCCAAAGAACAGTCTTTGTCCCAGGTCATTGTGCACAAAGGCAGAGCCCTCCTGGCCATGTTCTTGTGCAGCTTGGTCTAGGGGAGCCAGCTCTGGCAGTGGGTCGGACTGGATGATCTGTCGAGGGCCCTTCCAATCCCTGGTGATCTGTGACTGGATCTAGGGGATCCAGCTCTGGCAGGGGTTGGACTGGATGATCTGTCGAGGGCCCTTCCAATCCCTGGTGTTCTGTGACTGGATCTAGGGGATTCAGGTCTGGCAGTGGGGCGGACTGGAGGATCTGTCGAGGGCCCTTCCAACCCCTGGTGATCTGTGACTCTGTGACTGGATCTAGGGGATCCAGCTCTGGCAGGGGTTGGACTGGATGGTCTGTCGAGGGCCCTTCCAATCCCTGGTGATCTGTGACTCTGTGACTGGATCTAGGGGATCCAGCTCTGGCAGGGGTTGGACTGGATGGTCTGTCGAGGGCCCTTCCAATCCCTGGTGGTCTGTGAAAAACCATCTTCCTCCAGGTGGTTGATGGTAGGTGAGGGTGTGTTCAAACACACACACTTCAGCAGCAGTTCTATCTGCTGTGAAGCTCCCCCCAGGAAACCAGAGGTAATCCATGCTCCGCAATAGAAATCGACCTGTGTTCTAGTGAAGGCTGGAAAACCAGTTTGAATATTGATTTTGGGCCCCTTGACCTTTCTGAAATTACTTAATTGTCTCTGGGGAAGGAGAGGCCACAGGCTGCTGATGTAAATACAGATAGTAGTGGCCTGGAGAAGAGGAGACGGAGGGGTGACCGCACTCCTGTCGATAACTGTGTGCAGGGTGGGTGTCAGGAGGATGGAGCTGGCTCTTCTCACGACAGGACAAGGAAAGCAAAACCCCCCAGCATCACTGCAGACTGTAGGTGCTTTGATAGGCTCAGTACACATCCTGACTGACTTTCTGCGCTTCCAGATGTTCCAGGTAATTCCTGTAGCAGCTCAGCTGTGTGGAGCCCTGAAGGCTTACAACCCTAAAGCCACCTGGCCTTGTTCCTAGCCCTGTCCTGCTCCCAAAAGGCCTGAAGAAGCCTTTGAAGTTTGCTGTGTTTCTTATCAAAGTGCTTCTGAGATTACACTCACGTGAGAGGCAGAGCAGCGCAGTTGATTAAACCTCTAAATCAGCTGCCAGCCAGAGAAGCCCAAGTGAAGCCCACCCGAGGGGTTTCAAATCCCAGCACAGCCGGAGTCGGCAGGGAGCAGCAGTCTGGCTGCTGCCCTTCCTCTGGACTGCTGCAGTTCCCCTGGCAGTGCCGCGTAGGGACGTCCTGCGCGCAGGCAGGTGGAGAGAACAGCTCTGGGCCCTTTCCACACGGGGCTGCAGGCTCCGAGGGGGCAGAGCCGGGCTCATCCCAGCAGCTGCGAGTGTCTGAAGGAGTTTGGAGTCTGAAGCAGCTCCACGTACAGCCTACAGGGCTTTGTTGTTGGCTCTTGCGGGAGGGTCAGCAGCGAGGGACTGCGGAGGGATCCACTGCAATTTATTCTTGGAGAAGTGAGCACTGAGGAATCCCTGGGCTCTGGTCAGTGTGCAGCGCAGCCCACGGTGCCTTGGGATAGTCACAGGAAGGACAAGAAGCTTTACGGAGCGTTTCTCTTGCTCCGAGAACTAACATTAGCACCAGGTGAGTGTCAAGTGGAATTGATACCCCTGCAGGGGTTTTTCTCTCTTCAGGCAGTAGCCCCAGCTCCGTGTCTCCTGTGAAGGTTCTGTTAAAGGTGGTTGTTTCAAATACCCACGTACCAGGAGAGGTGTCCACAGAGGAGAAGAAAGAAAGGGGGTACAGGGAGAGAATTCATACAGTCCAGTTACAGATTAGATCACAGAATCATTAGGGATTGGAAGGGACCTTGACACATCATCTCTAACCCATCACACTTCTTCATTCACAGAATCACAGAACATTAGGGATTGGGAGGGACCTGGAAAGGTCACCCAGTTCAATTCCCCTGCCACAGCAGGATCACCCAGACCAAGTTGCACAGCAACATGTCCAGGGGGGTTTTAAATGTCTCCATAGAGGGAGACTCCACAACCCCCCTGGGCAGCCCCTGCCAGGGCTCTGTCACCCTCACTGGGACGAAGGTCCTTCTCATATTGATGTGGAACCTCCTCTGCTCCAGCTGACACCCACTGCCCCTTGTCCTGTCACTGGGTGCCCCTGAGTAGACCCTGGCTCCATCCTCCTGACACCCACCCTTCACACATTGATCAACATTCATGGGGTCACCCCTCAGGCTCACCCCAGCTCCCGCAGCCTCTCCTCATCAGGGCACGGAAGGGAATGGAAGCTGGCCTGCTGGAAAATGAAGGCGCTCACGGGTTTTGGGGCTTTTTTCCCTTCTGCTCTTTGTTGCAGGGATGAGGAAGAGTCAGTCCATTACAGCCCCACAGATATCGAGGCGCTAAAAACGCTTCATCTGGAGTCTTTTCAGGAAACTTGTGGCCTTCACAGCCCCGCCTTACATCTGCAGGCCCCAGCCCCTTACCCTTTTGCCAAGCTATTGTGCCCCGTCAGGATGCCAGCCAAACCCTAAGAATGGCATCATTAAGGGAGAGAGCAACTGCAGCGGCGAGCGCCGTGCCGCTGCGCTCCCTTGCCAGTCGCTGATGTCAGTGATATCCTGTTCTTGAGGAACCCCAATTAAATTCTTTCATTGAAATAACCAACATTTGTGTTTCCAGCCACTTGTGGCCACAGTAATTCTTTGTCTGCTGGCTGTGAGAATTTCCTATCCTGCCCTCTCACATCGGCCGACTGAAGGGGGAAAAGTTCATTTCTCACTTCTGTGAAGTGTTCGTGGTGGCGGTAGGTACCAGGCGGATCTTGCTTGTGACGCGGGGGCCTGCGCTGCAGACTCGGAGCTTGGAATAGACCCGAATCAAGTAAATCATTTATCACAGAACATTAGGGACTGGAAGGGACCTCGAGAGATCATCCAGTCCCATCCCCCTGCCACAGCAGGGTCACCCAGACCCAGTCATACAGTCAGTCAGGGTTAGAAGGTACCACAGGACCATCCAGTTCCAACCCCCCTGCCGTGGGCAGGGACACCCCATCCTAGACCAGGCTGGCCAGAGCCTCATCCAGCCTGGCCTTAAACACCTCCAAGGACAGGGCCTCCACCACCTTCCTGGGCAACCCATTCCAGGCTCTCACCACTCTCACATTGAAGAACTTCCTCCTCACATCCACTCTAAATCTACCCATCTCCAGCTCTGCTCCATTCCCCCTAGTCCTGTTGCTACCTGACATCCTAAAATGTCGCTCCCCAGATACTGGAAGGCCACAATAAGGTCACCTGGGAGCCTCCTCTTCTCCAGACTGAACAGCCCCAGCTCTCTTGGTCTGGCCTGATGCACTGGACCAGTCTCAAGAGGGTAAAATAGAAAAGAAATCAACAACTATTTTACTTTAAGAGCAAATAAATAACATCCTAAGAATATTGTGCAGCTTGGCCCCACTATCAGGACGCTTGCAGACACGAGCTAGCAGCGCGCCGAACCAAACCCGGTCCCCAGGCTGAAGGGCTAAGCGACAGATGGCTGATGCTGCCCGCGGTGGCTGGAGAGGGAAGGAACAGACTTTGGAATGCTGATCAGCTTCTTCCACGCTGATGTCTGGAGAGTCACAGATTGGTGGCAGGAATACGTGCCAGGACTTCACGCTGAGGAGGAGATACTTCGAGTCACACACTCACAGAACATTAGGGACTGGAAAGGACCTCGAAAGACCAGCCAGGCCAGTCCCCCTGCCACAGCAGGATCCCCTGGATCCAGTCACACAGGAACACGTCCAGGTGGGTTTGAAATGTCTCCAGAGAAGGAGACTCCACAACCCCCCTGTGAAGGACAGAGAACGCGTTGCCAGGTGTGCACAGTGCTGGGAGACACCAGCCTTACTGAGCGTCAGCGCTGCTGCGTGTCCGTGGTACCTCGTGTCTCTGTCCCGCATCAGTGTGATCAGCTTCTGCTCCAAACTGGGAGCTGTGGGAGCCCCTGCAGAGGGGTTTGTGCTGGGCAAGAGGATTCTCCTTGTGGTGGAAGGGTGAACAAAAGAGCCGTTCATCCAGTGCTGCCAGCACCAGCGTGAGCCAAGGTCTCGGCCAACAGAGAAGAAGTGGATTGAGCACCACACAAGGCAAACCAAGCCCCAAACTGTAGTTGCCCCAAACTCACTGGTTGCCTTAAAGTCCTGCTAATGCTGATGTGTTTTCGAGTGGCGTCAGGATGCTTTTTTGATAACAGCAGGGAAGATTCAGAAGGCTGGCAAAGACAGTCACAAAAGACTCTGTGGAGTCTCCTTCTCTGCAGACACTTAAAACCCACCTGGATGTGTCCCTGTGAGACTGGGTGCAGGGGATCCTGCTGTGGTGGGGGGACTGGACTGGATGGTCTTTCAGGGTCCCTAATGTTCTGTGATTTAGTGCGAGAAGGAAGTGGAGCAGAAAGAAGGCAGATTTGATGCTGGACCAGAGCGAGCTCTCTCCTCGTTCCTGTTAGCGGTGATCTAAGAGTAAAAACCAGTGGACATGCTCACGAGATGTTATCGAAGCAGAAGGCAAGAGACTATCCAACCATCAAACGTTGTTTATTTAAAGTGCAAAGTCCCCGTCGATGGGAAAGTTCATTAATTAGCAGCAGGCACAGACATTTCTTTGGATCACGTTCAAACTCGGGGTGAAACGTTCAAAGGGAGCAAGTCAGCTGTGAAGGCATCGGAAGGTTGTTTCACCGGCAGGAGAATTTGCACTTCAACATGGGGTTTTTTTCCTGCGACATTAATAATTTCACTGCGTCATTAATTAACAGCCTGAAGAACAGCCACGTGCTCTGGCAGCGGAGGCAGAGCTCAGGTGTGGCTGTGCTCCTTTCTGTTGGCGCGCCTCTGCGGAGATCTTTCTGTTGGCCTTCCCTCTGACCCCTGAGTCAACAGGCACCGCTTTCAAGAGAGTTATCGGCTGAGAGCTGGCAGAGACAGATCCCTCAAGGGGCTTAGAAACCGCCGCGGCTGTTCGCGGCGTGACTCTGCTTCACCTGGCGTTGCCTGCCCTGGTCGTGCAGTCCCCACCTGTCACAGAGACGGTGAAACTTGGCCAGGAATTGATCACAGGATCGCAGAGCCGCAGAACTTAGGGGCTGGAAGGACCTTGAAAGACCATCTAGTCCAATTACACAGAGTCACAGAGCATCAGGGACTGGAAGAGACCCTGAAGGATCATCCAGTCCGATCGCCCTGCTGGAGCAGGATCCCCTAGATCCAGTCACAGAACATTAGGGGTTGGAAGAGACCTTGAAAGATCATCCAGTGTGATCCCCCTGCTGGAGCAGGATCCCCTAGATCCAGTCACAGAACATTAGGGGTTGGAAGAGACCTTGAAAGATCATCCAGTGTGATCCCCCTGCTGAAGCAGGATCCCCTAGATCCAGTCACAGAACATTAGGGGTTGGAAGAGACCTTGAAAGATCATCCAGTGTGATCCCCCTGCTGGAGCAGACTTACCGAGAGCAGTTCGCACAGGAACATGTCCAGGCCCTTGAGTGCTGGGTCCAGTTCTGGGCACCTCAGTCCAAGGGAGACATCAAGGTGCTGGTGCGAGGGCAGAGGAGGGCAGCGAAGCTGGGGAAGGACCTGGAGAATCAGTCTGATGAGGAGAGATGGAGAGAGCTGGGGCTGTTTAGTTTGAGGAAGAGGAGGCTGAGGGGAGACCTCACTGCTTTCTACAACTACCTGAAAGGACCCTGCAGAGATGCTGGTGCTGGGCTCTTCTGACAGGTCAGTAGTGACAGAAGCAGAGGGAAGGGCTTCAAGCTCCACCAGGGTAGGGTGAGACTGGGCATCAGGAAGAGATTCTTCATGGAAAGAGTGCTCAGGGACTGGACTGGGCTGCCCAGGGTGGTGGTTGAGTCCCCTTCCCTGGATGAGTTTAAAAGATGCTTAGATGTGGGGGGATTTGGTTTAGGGGTGACCTTGTGGAGTGGGGTTGATGGTTGGACTGGGTGATCCTGGAGGTCTTTACCAACCTGAAAGATTCCATGACACAGGCAGCTGCTGAAGTCTGTGCAACGAAAGGAGAGTCAGCAAAAGGAAGCTCCAAAACAGCACGGGAGAGCGGTGCCTGAGGAGCGTAACGGAGCGTCGCAGCCTGTGCCACCGAACCCCCCGTTCACACTCCTCGAACACGCTTGTACTGGTCTATTTTTTCTCCCCCAGACTGTGTCGAGTGCTGAACAGTTGAATCCACCTACTCTTTGCTACTGCACAGCTTTCGTAGCTGAGATGCTTAATTAGGCGTCGGGTCGCAGTTTCTAATTAGCAGCAGAAGCAGCACCTAAGCAACGAGCTGCAGCACAGAGCTACAAGAGGCATCGTAACGTGGGCTGTCCCTGTGTGCTGAGAGATCCTGAAAAGGTGCCCACTCAGGACAAAGATGTGAATATTCTGCAGGCAAATCACAATCAGTCACAGACATTTAATACAACGGTTGGGCTTTTTATCCTGAAGTTCAAAAATTCTTGTTCTGAAAAAGCAGATTTAGAAACAGCTTTGAAAAATCTCAGAATCATTCAGGGTGGAAAAGATCAAGTCCAACCATCAACCCTACTCTACAGGGTCACCCCTAAGCCAGCTCCCCCAACTCTCTGACCTTTCTGTAGCCTTTCAATACCCTGAACCTTTCACTCAGGTTGGAAAGGACCCTTGGGATCATCAACCATCAACCCTACTCTACAAGGTCACCCCTAAGCCAGCTCCCCCAACTCTCTGACCCTTCCACAGCAGACTGCTGACTTGTTGCGGCAGCGTCGTGACGGGCTCCTTACTGCTCCCCATCCCACCCTTTGTTACCGTAACATCGCGTTTCCGTTCCGTACACCTGCTGCTCATTAGAACAATCTCCATCCATCCATCGTCCAGAGCAGACGCCACCATTTCCTGAGTAAATACAGGTCACTTGGAGCCTGTTTGGCTGCTGCAACAGTGATCCAGCAGCTCTGGAGGCATCTAAAGAGATCTTTTCTCTGCTTCATAACAACGAGGGGTAAATGCTGCTTCCAGATGTTCTGCAGCCTTTACGCAGAGGCAGGTTTACACATCAGGGATGGGAAGGGACCTCAGAACAGCATCAGTCCAATCCCCCCACCACAGCAGGATCTCTAGATCCAGTCGCACCGGAACACGTCCAGGAGGGTTGTAAATGTCTCCAGAGAAGGAGACTCCACAACCCCCCTGGGCAGCCCCTGTCAGGGGAAGTGTCCAGGGGACACGTGATCCTGTGCTAACTAACCCCAGGTGGAAAAAGCAGTGGTCACTCGTTTTGCCAGGGTCTCAAGGCAGGTGTGGCTCACGGGTGCCAGCACAGGACCACCCTCGCTGTTCCTTCGGGAGAAAAGGGTCTTCCCACGCAGGAGTCTGGGGCCACGTTCTACGCGTGAGAATCACAGAACCTGGGGGGTCGGGAGGGACCTCGAAAGACCAGCCAGTGCCGTCCCCTGCCAGAAGAACGGCAGACAAGTTGTTGGCTGTTTCCCACCAAGGAGGCTCAGTGTCACTTGAACAGATCCTCTTTTCCACCAGGTTTCTTCTGTGCGGCTCCTCCTGGCACTAGGACTTCAATCCAAACCCCACCAAGCCCAGCGGTCGACTGTCTCGTCGCCGCACCGAGCCCCCGAGCAGGTTTTGCTGCGAGCAGAGGGCAGAGGAAGGAAACCACCTGAATTCTCGCAGCGCCTGCGTCAGCGAGGCACCTCCACCCGCGGCACAAGGGCACCCCAAAGACTCGGAGCTGATTTGCGGTTTCTAATTACTTGCTCCAGGAGAGCTCTCGGTCTGATTTGTTTTGTACTTGTGCCTTTTCCTCCCGGGAGCAGTTTCCAACGCGAGTGACTCTCCCCTGTTCTCCCAGCGCTGCAGAGCAGTTGCCCCTTCCAGCCCTGCGTCCTCAGGGCACCGTCGGCTCAGGCTGCTGCCGAGAGCGGGTTTGGCCCTGGGCGCTGCGTTAGTGCATCCGCTGAGCTCCTCAGGTTGTACCTCGGGCACAGGGAGGCTCTGTCCTGCGGGTCCACCGTGCCCCTGGGCTGGCAGCGAAGCACTTGGCCACCACAGGCACTCATCCCATTAGCCGTGGAGCTTGGGGTGCTCTGGTGATTTCTCTTGTCTGCTGGTCCCTGCCTTTGTCTTGGGCTCTTTGTTTTCCTCCCCAGCTTCTGCCATCCTTTAGCTATGGAAAAATACAGACAGTTTGTGTGTAGCCAGGCTGCTGCTTTCGGTGGAGAGCTTGGAGAAACCTTGGGGGGCACAAAGGGCTCCCCGAGTGATTCTTGACAGCAGTGTCGCCCTCTCGTGGCCACGAAGACAAATGGCACCCTGGGGTGGATCGAAGCGGGGTGGTCAGCAGATCGAGAGGGGCTCTCCTCTGCCTCTCCTCTGCCCTGCTGAGGCCACATCTGGGGTGTTGTGTCCAGTTCCGGGCCCCTCAGTGCCAGGAGGACACAGAGCTGCTGGAGAGAGCCCAGCACAGAGCCACAGGGATGATGGAGGGAGGAGAGCATCTCCCTGCTGAGGAGAGGCTGAGGGAGCTGGGAAAAAAAGGAGACTGAGGGGTGACCCTGTTAGTGTTGATAAATACCTGGAGGGTGGGTGTCAGGAGGATGGAGCCAGGCTCTGCTCAGGGTCACCCAGTGACAGGACAAGGGGCAGCGGGTGTGAGCTGGAACAGAGGAGGTTCTGCATCAGTCTGAGAAGGACCTTCTCCCCAGGGAGGGTGGCAGAGCCCTGGAAGGGGCTGCCCAGGGGGGTTGTGAAGTCTCCTTCTCTGGAGACATTTAAAACCCACCTGCTCATGTTCCTGAGCAGCTTGATCTAGTTGATCCTGCTGCAGCAGAGGGATTGGAGTGGATGATCTTTTGGGGTCCCTTCCAACCCCTAATGTTCTGTGATTCTGTGGCAATTCACAGCTCCCTCTTCACACGCTCAGGGGCTGCTGAAGCGCCCTGGCTGCTCCTACGAGCTGCCTCCGCTGACACCAGGCAGGAGAGTCTGGACAGACGGCACAAAGGAAAACGCTCCTCCCTCCTTTTTCCTCCCTCGGTAGCTGTGCAGAGTCCAGAGGAAGAAAACAGCCCTGGGGCAAACGATTTCATTATGCAGGAGACAAGAATAGGAAAGGGCTGAGTAAACACAGGCAAAGAATAAAACTCCAGGGCTGGTGTCATTAGGAGGCCCCGGCTCCCCGCTTCATGTGTCCTGTGCATCACTTCCTCCTCTGCAGAGGCTGCAGCCAGCACCACGACTGTCTGTGTAGGAAACGGGGCGATTGTTTGCTCCAGCAGGGCTGTGTCGCCGCGGCTGCGCGCTCCACGGAGGAAGGCTCTCGGCGCTCCGAAGAGCTTGCCAGTTGGCCAATGCCACGGCGCCAGGTTCGCTAGCAGGAACCGCACCGACGTGCGTGAAGACGGAAGGTTTGAGAGCCCAGGATAAAGGTGTGTTTATTTTGTGCCTACCTTCTGCCCTGCAAAGCACTTTGTGTTGCCTGCGTGGTCACACAATAGCCTGGAGGTAACAGAAAACCCCTGAATCGAAGGAAAGAGAGCGGCAGCAGAACAGGAAGACAATCAGCGATTCAAGTGAAACACAAAGGAAGCCCTGTGCAGGCCTGGGCTGTAACCTTGACGGGGTTTCACATCATCTGTATTTTATCCAACTTCTTGATTTATCTGTCCTCTGAAGCGACGCGGCTGCAGCAAGCTGGCTTTGGGAAGGGAGCCTGTGCGAAGGGGGAACGGGGCCGGTTTCCAGGCTCCTTGGGACGGTGTGCCGTGCACTTTGGCACCTCGCTGATGCACAGCCTAGGGATAGTCAGCGTGTCCTGGAGTTCTTGGAGAGAGAAATGTTACCACAGCACCACAGAACATTGGGGATTGGAAGGGATCTCAGAAGAGACTTGTCCACTGAGCCTGGTAAACGGGGTTGAGAATCCCAGAACCACAGAACATTAGGGGTTGAACGGGACCTTGAAAGATCACCCAGTCCCATCCCCCTGCCACAGCAGGATCCCCCAGATCCAGTCACACAGGAACACGTCCAGGTGGGTTTGAAATGTCTCCAGAGAAGGAGACTCCACAACCCCCCTGGGCAGCCCCTTCCAGGGCTCTGGCACCCTCACTGGGAAGAAGTTCCTTGTTCTTTGAGGTTTAGTGACTGCAGGAGCAATGAGAAGATCACAGCATCAGGCCCTTCTGCAGCTTCATTGCCCCTCTCTGCACCTGCTCCAGCATCTAAATGTCCTCCTTGCATTGAGGTGCCCAAAACTGAACC
>VXBP01004356.1:464-31494 GCA_013400115.1 Rhinopomastus cyanomelas
GGCTTATGAGGAGAGGCTGAGGGGCTTGGGGCTTTTTAGTCTGGAGAAGAGGAGACTTAGGGGAGATTTGATCAATGTTTATAAGTATCTGAAGGCTTTCCAGGAGCAGGGGGGGCAGGCTCTTTTCACTTGCTCCCTGTGATAGGGCAAGGAGCAATGAGTGTAAGTTGCAGCAGAGGAGGTTCCGCCTCAACACAAGGGGGAACTTCTTTCCTGTGAGGGTCACAGAGCACTGGAACAGGCTCCCCAGGGGGGTCGTGGAGTCTCCTTCTCTGGGGACTTTCAAGGCCCACCTGGATGCGTTCCTCTGTGATCTGTGTTAGATAGTTTTGTCCTGCTCCGGCAGGGGGGTTGGACTCGATGATCTCTTTGGGTCCCTTCCAACCTCTAACATCCTATGATCCTATGTGGAATAAAAGAGGAAAGACCGTTCTGAAAACTACAGGCTTTCCTACAGTGAGCAAGGCTTCTTAACATTACTTTGATGGAAAAAGTTACTGTTGTTCTTGAAGATTTAAATTGGGGGTTACATGAAATCAGCCAACTCATCCTGTGTGATCTTACACTCAGCACTGACTGATACTGAAACATTGCAGGGTTTGCAGCTTTTATAAAACTGTAGATGATGCAATCTGAGTTTTTGGAATAATTTCCTTAAACCAAGGGTTTACATATTTCAGTTTTTAGGAGAAATAAGAACAGAAGATCACTTGATTATCTCATGGAGCACATGTACACAAAAAATTACTTTTATTGGTAAGCAGCAAAGACTTGAGTTGAGAAAGGAGTTAATAATCAGTGGATGGTTCATGGAGGTGCAGATGGTGGGTTTTTTTTGTGAGAGTACGAATAAAGGGGTTATAAAGAATTGAAACTTTTTCTTTTGTCTTCGAAGAGCATGCCTGTGGCAGACATTTGCTGAAACCCAGGTCTCTGAGATTAGTACAGAGTAAGGAGAGTGGAAGTATTATGACGCAAAATGTTTGGAAGTTTGGACAAAGTGTTGGGGCTCTTCAGTCTTTGTATGCTATGTTAATTCACACCTGAGTCACACATCTGGTCAAATTCATTAGCTCCAGTCAGTGACATGATATTCAGTGTGTGATGTGAAACAGTGGATTTGTCTTATTCATTTCTTGATCTTTGAGATAACTAAAGAAAATAGCATTTGATTTGATCTCTTCAGCCACAATGCAGTGAGTATGGGCAGAGTAGTCACCTTGTGAGTTACCAAGGCACAGTTGCTTCTGGAGATGAAAATCAGCACTGTTCTTCCTAGCATTCTAGGCAGAGGGGGTGAGATATGTGTCTGGTGCGCTGCTGTTCCTCTGCCTCAGATTGACAGAGAGAATAAGATACATAGAAATGTGATCTTATTTAGTTGGTGTGGTTTATAGCAATACAATTGTTGCTGATTTATGGTCTGAATAGGGATTTTAAAATTTATGTCTTAGTGTTCTTTTGTTTAAGCTAGGATTATGTGGACTGAACTGTTTACATCTAGGAACAACAGGTCTTGTAAATCCAAAGCAGTCTAAAGTATTTATTCTATTAGCACTAACTAGACTGTCTAGCTACTTGTTTCTGTGAATTTTGCACACTTGTGGTTCTGCAAGGTTCTCTGAAACGTTAGCAATGTGAGAAAGAAGCACGTGGCAATGGTTTCTGATCTTGCCTGCTGAAGAAAGGGTGGACAGACATTGGCACTATTAGACACAGTCCAAAGGTAGACAAAAGGTACAATGTATTGCAGATCTTTTTGGTTCCTTTTGAGGGCTTATTCATGTAAAGTTCTGTGCTCATGCATGATTTAGATTTGGTATATGATTTCAAATCTTAAATGCAGTCCTAGCAGTACTCAAATAACTAGTGTGAGAATGACTAGTAGTAATATTAGTTTCCTGCTTCTTAAAATAACTCAGTCTTTTCACTTTCTGTTTGGAAGAGACTATGTGAAGCACAGTATGTTCTTTTGAAATTATTGTGAAATATATCAACGTATTTTGAGGCTCTGTGAAAAATTCATTCTTTTTCTCCTTGATACTTATTTAATGTTTTTTGTATCACTCTAGATGCTTGGTAATTAATGACCCAGCAGAGGTCAGCCTTGTGACATTTTTCAAAACATATTCTCAAAGAAAAGTAGTGATAAAGTTCTTAATATAGCAGTATTTGTAATTTTGTTTTATATTCCTATGAAGTAGAGTTGGTGTGAAATTACTATATTGTACCTAGTTGTCTGAAACAAAAGGTACACTGAGATATTTATTATAACTCATACAATTTTAGGTTAGAAAGGTCTTTTAGCCCAGAGCCCCTGCAATCAGCAAGGACCTCTTTAATTAGATCAGGCTGCCCAGAGGCCTAGCCAATCTGACCTTGCATGTGTGGAAGAATAAGCCTTCCACCACTTCTCTAGGTAACACATTTCAGTGTTCTACTGCCCTCACAGCAAAAAGTTCCTATCTGTCTAGTCTGAACCTACCCACTTTTAGTTTAAAAACCATTACCCCTTGCCCCGTAGTGGCAGGCCCTGCTAAAAAACACCTGCATATAAGGCTTAGGTTTCAGACAGAAATCCTCATCAAGAATAGTGGCAGTCTTGTCTTGAATTGTCTGTCTACCTGATTTATAAGTTCTGTTTTGATTGACAGACTCATTTGTGTAATTGCTTTGCTCTGCTTGAAGACAATTTTCTGTGTACCTGGAGCTCTCTCTGAAGCAGTTAGACCACATAACTGAATATGCAATAACAGTGTTGTCAAGGCTGCAGGTACATCTTCTGCCACAGAATATTCCTAAACAACTTGAGTATGTCATTACTAACTGAGAAAGCATGTTGCCTGTTTTGTTCAGTCCGTTCGTTTTCTTAACTTCACAAAGACATTTTACTGCTTTATTGTTTTTTCAATACTCTGAAGTGGGCTTTAAGACATTAAATACACACTGTGATGACAAAAGAATTCTGGGGGTTTGGAGTAGCTAATAAAAAGATATTCTGTGTCTCTCACAGCAGTGAATCTCCAAGTAAAAATAAGCCTCAGGGATAGGGACTGTGCTTTTTAATGTTTCTTTTTCTTTTAAAACACTTTATTTCTTTTTTTTTTTTGCTTGTTTTCAAAGAGGCAAGATCATCTTGGAGCCACAGCATCTATTATTTTTATCTTTCGTAAAAGATGGTTACAAACTACCCAAAGACCTGCCAGAGAGGGTATTATCTTACAAAAATAGTCTCTGATTAGAGAGAGAAAATAAGAGCTATGTTCAAATGGAAGGGTTTCCTGAGATGGAAGCTGCTATTAGTGTGCTGTGAGCTGAATGCTACAATACGTTCGTTTTGAATATGTTGTTTAGGACATTTGGCACTTGTTATTTGCTACAGAACAGGAAAGCCAAGATATTATGCAAAGAACACCTTCTCATGTTATTCAGGAACCCTGTATGTTGTTCCTGTTCTTGTCCACTCACTCTGTTAAAATGGGTGCTTTGGACATCCTGTGGACTTAATGGCATATGCTTGTGGAATCAGGCCCTAACCTAGTGGGTATGCAGAAGAAAGATGTTGTGAATGAATGTTGCATGGGTAACTATCAATTTATGGTGCCTTCCAGTTCTCGAGAGCTTAACTTTGCTACCTTAACAGTGTCTCATTCAAAAACATGTTTTGTCCTTAGCATAATGGCTTTTCCCCAGCACTTGAGCTGTTACACAGAAACCTGAGGTTTGTGAGAAACTATTCAATTCAATAAGCCCTTTCTTAACAAAGGGAAACAGAAGTTGCTGCAGATACAGATGCTCTGAATTCAATAAACTTTGATTTAGGTGTTCTGAAATTAATAAACTCAACTAACCTTAGACTGTCTAAGTGGGAATTCACTGGAATATTCACACCATGCTCCCCACACCTCCTTTTGAGAACACAGGGTAGAAGTGCCTGTTCTGGTTTTGAGAAAGCATGGCAGCTTTAGTATTCATCTCTAAGGTGCGAATTGCCATTTTCAAGGGACTGTTTGTCTCCTGCTTTTTGAGATGGTTTTCAGCTTACTCTGTTGATGTAACATAAGTATTTGGTATAACAAAATTTCATTATAAAAAAATTGCCAGCCTGATATTTTTTTCTCTTGTTTATGAAGCTAAATGTAAGAAAAACTGCAGCACTCTATAACATGCTGAATTTAGTTTGATGTGGTAACCTGTGATAACAGTGAAGAAAGAGGTGACAAGCCTGCCAGGAGCCATGGAGTTGTACTCAGGTTCCTGGCCTACTTAGAAGACCTTGCTCTCATGATTAGTGTCAGCTTAATTCAAACCTATGACTGTCTTCTCATCTTAGGTATATATGTGTTTTGGAAAAAAAGGAGATTTTAGAGTCTAACTGACCAGAAATTCTACATCAGTCCAGTAGATTTACTGGATATTGTCTCATATGAAATTTTGGTGAGCTTGCTTGTATATTTCAGTTGCAAATATGTTTGTAAAACTGAACTGAAAACATATTTATAGAAACAAACTAATCATTCTACATGACTTATGGGATAAATGAAGAAAGATTTGGGCATCTCTTAAAGGCTGTTGCAGAGTGATAATCTTTGAATGGTACCTAGAGAAAACTAAAGGCTTGAAAAGAAATTTTATGTACTGGAGTTTTCTTTGATTCTCAGTTATTATCTGTAAAAGAGGTAAAGACAATGCTGCGACAAGCATTGTCTTTAAGATAGGGGAAAACCAAATTGATACAAAAATCATTTTAGGACATGTACTGAGCTATGAAATAACTGAAGGGAAGTAAAATGAAAAAGGAAACTGGGTAAATACTTATATAAAATGTTTTGGTGTTTAAATGGAGACATTAAGCAGTGAAGGAGGAAGGAGAGATATTGACCTCACAAGTTTCTGAATAGCAAAGGTCACATGCAGAGAGAAAAATTCTGCTTTTTCCTTTTTTAAAATTTTTACATAAGAAAATGGAAGTTGTGCAAATAATGGTTTGCAGCATATAATTACAATTTTTCTAAGAAACTTGATCATTTAGTGTTTTAGGCACCTAAGAGGAGTAAAAAGTGGTGCAATGCAGCTTGAGGGCATGCTACGCAGTGTTTGCATAGAAGGTACAGGTCTTTGATAAATGTGGAGAGGATAAGAGTCTCCCGTTTTTACAATGTCTGGAGTTTGTTACCTGAGGAATTTCTGCCATGTGTAATTTTATTGTTATGTAGACAGCAAATAAAAGTATTTTCTACTGCCATCCAGTGTGGACAAAGTACTTGTAACGCTTGTGGGGGCAAGGTATCTTGTTAATGATACTGCAGCGTGTCATGGGTTTGACAGAGAAGAGAGGCCTCCTGTGTTAGCACAGAGAGGTTGTCTCAATGACTGGCTAACATTAAGCTTAACACTACTGATACCATTCTAAAGTCTTAGCACAGAGCAAATGCTGTCTGGAGGCACAGGTTGGCAAAATATGGACTGAATGGTCTCTATGCTCCAGGCTGAGGAGAAGGACACAAACTCTGAATCATCCCTCTTTATGAATGTTTTTTGTTTTGGTTGTTTTTTAAATACTTATTTTCAAAGTTGTTTTCTTTTGATGGCAAATTTTTTTCAATATATGTAACAATCTTTGCTCAGGAAAGAACAGACACTATTAATACAAACTTCTGTTAAAAAGCTCTATGACACAGAAAAGCTTAATAAAAGTGATGTCTTCAGCTTCCCATACTTTTACTCTTTGATCTGTCATGGCTATCACTTAATTAGAAATTGCCTACATGCAGTATATGCAGGAACTCACCTTTTCTTGCATTTTTTTTCTGGGGTTGATTTGTCAAAATCTTACGTGAACTCAGTTACTAGTGTAAGGACAAAGTTCTGTATATAACCTCTGTAATTCTAGCTCCACACTTGACTCCTCTGAAGCCCGTTCTCCAGGTATGGTCATAATTGTACCTGATGGCCTGTGAGAGTAGCAAAACCTTTTTAGTTTTGTCTTTATTTACAGCACAAAACACTAAACCACATTGTCAGAGTAAATTAAATTGTTGAAGGTAATACAAAAAAAGGATTAGGTAAAAACAGGTGTGTGTGGTGAAATGTGAGACATGAAATTAGATATTGTTTGAACAAAATCAGTACAGTAATGCTATTGAAAGGATGTGGAACCTTTTCTGACTATCGGGATGTCTATTATAGCCATGTGGGAATTGTCTGGCACTGCTAGCACTTAATATGGCTTAATTCAGCTTTTTTCATGAACTGGTGAACTACAAAAACTAAAGTGGTGCACAAAAGGGTAATCAAAAAGATTGTGTAATGAAACTAGCTGAGTCTGATGGTCTCTTTAGTTAATAAGAATGAAACAAAGAATACTTGGAAAGTAGATATGTCAACCTGTAAGTAGCTCTGGGTTGATTGGGGAGAAGGAAAGCCCTTCTTCTACTTCTTTTCACAGATTGCTTTCAAATCTTGCAGTTGCCTTGAGCTGTTTCCTACCTACGACATGTTTCTAATTTGTCAAAATGAAATAAAAAACTCTGGGAGGGGAAAAGGTGTCCAACGGTATCCTGTGAAGAAATGCTGAAAGCTAATGTGTACCCAGGAGGTAGGAAAGGATCTTTCAGGATTACTAATTTGAAATAAACAGTAGTAGAACCATGTAGTGTTCTGTACTCAGAAAACTCAGAAACTTTACAAGAAACTTGCAAGTTTACTTGGAGAGAGAAAGTGAAAAACCACTAGGCATCTTAAGGAAAAAAGCTGAAACCACAAACAGTTCTGTATAACCTTTTTGGATGGGAAGCATATTTCCACTATTCCAATCTTGCTATGGTCTCTCCAGTGTCATATGCATTACCCTATCTAAAGAACACAAAGAAAATCTAAACAGTGTAGCATCAGGAATGCTTTTAGTCTCTTTAGAAGATCCTCTTCTATATAATGCAGCCACCATCGTCTGTACGTATGCTTGCTTCACAGTACTGTGCTGTAGTGTAAACTGTGGCTAACTGCTGAGGGTTTCAAGGAGACCAATGAGCAAGTTTCTGCATCTGCAGTTCCTCCCTGAACTGAGGCACTGTCCTGTTTTGGACCCCACTGTAGAGCAGTATGACTGATATTTTCTCAGATTGCCTTAAGAGTCTAATAGGAGCTAATTGCAAGTTGGGTTTTTTAATTACATTCTTGGAAAGTACAAACACATAGGTTAAATTATGAAGTTTATTACCATTTATTTTTTGTACTTAGCTGCTGGTATCTGTGGAGATCATGTTTTGCTGCCTCAAAAAGTTTGGAAAATAGATATGGTATTTATCAGATAATCATAGCCAAGTTTCTAGAGTCTCAACCCTGGCTTTGTATTCATTGTTCAAAGAGCTGTAAAGGTTTTGAGACCTGTAACTGCAACTGTTGATTACAAAGGGCTGTAAACAAATAAAAGCCAATTGAGGAGAAGATAATTGCCATATGTTTGCAGGGAGTGTGTGATGATGAGGTTTTATTACAGATAGGAGTTTGAACTAGATGACATAATATTTTTTTGGGGGGGGGTTAATGAGAAAAACATTGCTAGAGTAATCTGTATATGAATAATAAACCACACAGGATTTTTCCGTGTGACTTAGTGCTTTAGTCATTCTTTACAGTATGCCATAGCATTACTAACACAGGTGCAATCAGCTGATATTGTGGAATACTTTTTCTTTTTTATACGTACCATTGGACCTTCTCTTTTCTTTTTGCTCTCAGACTTTGATGTTGTTTCTCAGAGTGACCCTATTCATAGCTAATGTTTTGGGTAGCTCCTGGAAAGCTTCTGATATTTAGCTGCAGTCTGGTGTACTCAATATTTTTAAAACACATTATGCTATAAATGATTTTTTCATTCTTCTATTGCAGAAACACAGAACATTAGGGATTGGAAAGGATCTCGACAGTCCAATGCCCAACTTAAGCTACATTACCCCTTTTAGAGTGCCAACGTATCTTTGGAGCCTGGCATTGGATATAGGGAATCAGTAGTATTGCTGCTCTGCAGGTTGTCCCAATGCTGCAGTTATTCAAGTCCGTGAAGGCATTATCTTAGACAGTAAAGAAACAGAAATGCATAATGTTTTCATCTTACACACACTGTTCTAGTAATGTTCAAAATACCTCATGTTAGTCAGCCTTTGGGCTTTCACTGAGACATAGATTTTTTTCCTTTGCTTGGAACAGTTACCCATGAAGCTCAGGGAACTGGCGCCATGCAGCATACTGCAGTTGCCTTTGTAGGGCTGCCAACCCTGCAGTATGTGCCAAGCTTGCACCACGCCACTTCAAAAGCACAAGAACATATTTCCACATTCCGTTTCCGACTGCATTGCTTTCAGTTAATAGGCAAGCTTTTCCCCACAGCCATACACCACTGAGACCCATAGTTCTTCCAGGCTAATGTCGAAGCATCAGAACTGATACAGTTACAGCTAGCCAGCATCAACCTCAGGGTGCCACACCTCTGTTTGTGATAAGTCTACTGTTACCTTGTAACTCCACAGATTCTTTGCCTTCCCTGTTCTAAAAGCTGAAACCTTTGATCCTCTGACCACAGTCTCTTGAATTATTTTGCCCTTCCTCTTTTCCTTTTAGCACTTATGTCTTTAGTGCATTTTATAACCGTTTCCTAATTGTTTGCTTGTTAACTCCTTTCTTGGCAAGTGGATACAGGAATGCCAATAAGGTAAGAGCTGTCATGTTTACACAGCTACAAATTCTTTGATTTCAACCTGGGTAGCTTTTCCAAAAGCTTTGAGTGTGTGTTTTTGAGTAGAAGCTTCAAAAAAGTTTATAATCTCATGTAGAATAAAAGAGTTGAGAATTTTCATCTACTATGCCTAAATGTCACAGCTTTCCACAGGATACACCCTTTTAATATGCTACTGTAGTTTGTAATGATGTCCCTAACAAAAGATCTACACAACATTCTAAGAATTTTAAGAGGTGATTTCATAATTATGGAGACAGAAAGTTTATTAATAGGAGTCTCATTGTCTACAAAATTAAACATAAATTAAAAAAAAAGCCCTAGAAATGGAATTTAGACAAATCTGGATTAAAAATTTAATTTTAAAAGTCTGCAATGTGTTAATCTTCCAGAAAGTCATCTTACTTTTCCCAGTTTGGTAAAGAGTCAGCAATTCTTAATTAAAAAATATTATTTTGTATAAGTTATGGTATTGCCTTCTATGCCGGACTTACTAAACTCATTATCCCGAGGAAGCACAGGTCTTTCTCAACTCCTATCATGTGACTCATTAGTAAGAATCAATGTCAAAAGTCTCTCACATTTTGTTCTTTATAGATTCTGCAGCAATCAGTATAGTAACAAACATACCTGATTAAAGCATTTGTGTGTTTGTCTCGAAAGGCTTTAGATAATTTTCATTGGATGGATGAATGAAAATAAGTACAGATAAATAAATAACTAAATCGCTTCATACTCCGACTACCTATAGTACTAATCACTTAGATGTTGCTGATCTCCCAACTTTTTATCTCCAATGCATGCTCACAGTGGCTTAGAGGGGCAAGACATGTTTGTGCTACAAAGTCCTTCTAAGGGAAAAGACTGTAAGTTCAAAAAATTGGTAACCTCCTGTTGGTGCCTTCATTGTTAGCCTAGGAGAATGAAGGGCTCCTTTGTTCTGATGTTTGCAGGTATTAAGGTGGGACTATGAAACTCTGTAACTGTAAAGCTGTGGTTCAGCTATTGACAAAGGCTACTTTGTAAGGGTTTTCTGTTTTTTTTTCTGAATCCCTCTGTTATGAAAACAGGAATTATGCAAGAATGTGTCTAGTGCCAGATACAGAGTTATTAAAAAGTACTCAATAGTTAAACAAATACATTTTAAAGGTCAGTTGGCTAGAATACAGACTGTCTTACATTTTTGTTGTCAAGAGACTTGAACGGTATTTTTTTAAAAGAGGAAAAGAATTAGTGGTCTTCCATTGTGACACTTGAAAAGGTTACAGTATTCATCTCATGAATATCCAGAAACATATTAACCTTGCTCATCTTGCATAGGTTACTTTGGTGGTTTTTTTAGAGACTAGGTAGTGTTAATAGCAAAAGCTAGCATTCTGTACCAGAAATGAAAAATATTTCTAAAGAGACTCCCAGCCCTAGCTGACATGTTGAGAAATGCCTGTAGAGCCAATTTCTTCCTTACCTAGATGTAGCTTGAATGACCATTTGCCCGATTATGGAGAATGGAATAGTCAAGAAAACCTTTCAGTTGGACATAGGATAACTTTATTCATATTTATACATCTTTGTAATACTTTGAATATGTAATAGTGTAGCACGTTGCCCGCATCCTCCACCAATTGTAGTGGGTTGAAACTAATGAACTGCTTTGCGGTAAGGTGTCAATGACATCTCAGATAAATAATGAATAGCTTAGGGATACTGGAAAAAAGTTTATTAACTCACTAGATGTATACAGAAAAGGAGAAAAGAAAAAGAAAGAAAAAAACCCAGCAAGTTGGTGCACTCAAACTAGAGACTGTGTCACAAGTGCCATTACACTATCTGAGGAAAATACAATGGGAGGTCACTATCATTTGGGCCTTGGGTCACATCAGAGACCTGGAAAACAAAAGCATGCTAATCAGAGGCGAGTGCCACCACCCTCTCCCTTAATGCCCAAATCACACCCCCGGCGCGGGCGACATGCATTCCCAAAAAAACATCCAGTCTCTGTCTTTCAGATCCGAGATTTAAGGATTCTCAGGCCCTTCTGCTTTCTTCAACTACGCATGAAGGAGTTGTCCCCAAAACTTAAAGCACCCCCAGTCTTCCTCAGCAGCAGCAAATGACAAAGAGCTTCTCTTCCTGCTGACCAGTCTCTCCAAAACGGCAGTGAGCAGTTGCACAGCCCTGGTAACATGCGGGATCCAAGATGGAGACGGATTGCATGGCTGTATCAACAGGGCCACCCCCACACTCTGCACTTGACCAAGAGGGTTCCCAAGACCCTCTCCTCTCTTCTCTTCTCCTGTCTCAGCTCCAGGGGGAAGAGAGTTATCCCAGCTCAACACAATGCTGAAGGGCTGTTTCCATGAGGGGTGGTTGCACTAAAATCTTGCTTCCACAGTCTGTGGCCAGGATCGCAGCGTCAGGTTCAGGCCAAGAGCAGAAGAGCTGTGCAGAGCTTGGGGGTGGGGGGGGATGTGCAGCGGTGCAAATCAACGTCTTCCCAAGATTGCTGGAAAACCGCCGCAAACACAGCTTGACTGTCACTTGTGCTGTGCCGGAGGGGGGAGCTGTGCAAACCGAAGTGTCTCCTTTCCTGTGGCAGTGGCACCACTGGAAAGCTCGTGGCAAAAATCACAGTTGAACGCCAAGGCTGGGGAGAGCTATAGGTGCGTCTCTAAACCGTGGCAAATCGGTGCCACTGGAAGCCGCGGCAAATCGCAGCTGGCATTTTGGCCTGGGGGAGCTACGCAAACACAGTGTGTCACCTTTCCCCGCAGCAGAGACGGTGGCACTGGAAAACTGCAGCCAAGCCGCATTCCACCCCCCTCGAGAACAGGCCGGGGGGGGGGCGCTTGGCTGAGAATCCGCAGCCCAAGAGAGCCTGCAGCACACCAGAGTGAGCAAACAGCCTGCTCTGCTTTTTATAGGCTGACCTAGACATGCACATCCAGGGCAGGTCTTGGGACAGTGACACCTCTAAAAGCAACACAACACCTTTTGTTTTGCTCTTCATGAAAGCACAACTTCTGCAGATCTGAAAATTCTAGTAATTTTCAAACTGCAACAAATAGCAAAGCACAAAATGAGTTTTTGTCAATCTGTCACCTTTTAATTTCAGTGCATGTCCATTCGTTCTGTGTTTTTGGAGACAAATATGTTTTCTAAAGAGAGATTATTTCTTTTATTTGTTTTTTAATATGAAGGGTTCTCAGTACATCAGTTGTTCTTTTCCGATTTCTCCGGGATATGGAGCCACCAGAACTGAAGAGATGAGAAAATGAAGTGGTACTATACATTTCGGTTCTTACACTCCACTTTTCTAAAAACAATTTCACATGTGGTAGCAATGTGCGCATTTTGTGCCAATTATTTCATTAAGCTGTCACAGTGCTAGCTTTAGACACAGATGCAATGAAGAACTGATTTTTGGCTCATGCTTGGCTGAACCTATAGGACATGGTTTGAACAGTAAAGTGTTATTCTCCATTGAGATGAGATTATTTACTTGATTTCTGTTAGTGGGGATGACCTTCTGGGAGGTCCTTGTGGATATTTTGGAAGTCCTTACTTGTGGCTTATAGCATACTTCAGGTAGTCCACATACAACAGTCAAACACTTTGAACTCTACTATGAAAATTGCAAAAATTAACGTGGCTCAGGGTACGTATCAGTAGCTTCATTAGGAACATAGAACAGTGAATTAGATTTATTTTTCTGGAAATTATACTGCCACAAAAGTGCTCATAGTGATCAGTTTTTTAAATGTATGGATTTGTTCCTGTGAGCTCAGTGATGATCACTGATTTTCTTGGACTACCCATTTGTCACCTCTTGACTAGTCAAAAAAATCTGGATGATGTGAATCTGTAGATCAGATCTGTACTTTTTCTGTGTAATTTGTATAGATGCCTATTTTTTTTTTACAATCTGAGCCTCATTTTATGCTCTTCTGCTCAATCTCTCTTTATAGTCGCCTCATCTACAGGATCTAGAAGAAGTTTATTAGTGACAACCAAAACAAGTGAAACGCAACGGACTAGTACTGTGGCCCACATGACGTGTCTAGTCAAACTATTTACAAGTACTGTTCTGTTTCTGTACTAATGTTTTCAGCATAATGGAAAGAAAACTGAAGAAATAATTAGTTGATGACAAATCTCTAAGGCATTTCTCAGGAGCAACTGGAAAATGATTTTTGTAGAACAAAAAATGTGAGTGTTTGAAGACAGGAGGGATATAGTGACTAGGTTTTTGAACATGTATTTAAAATATCAGTAGCTTGAAAAGCATTATAAATTCTGCATTTAATTCAAATATTCCATTTGAGTGGTCATGCTAGTAAAAGCTCTTTTTATCTAGTCACACAGATACTGTAAGTCTTGTAGCTGAACTGCTTGAGGCACTGCCTAAAGGTAGTTGGCTGACATTCTGCTTACTGTATCCCTTTCTTTCTAAGGAGACTGTAATAATATTCTTCTGTTTTCTCTTAGAGTCATAGAATCATTTAAACTGGAAAAGACCTTTAAGGTCATCAAGCCCAACCATTAACCTAACTGTACCAAGCCTGCCACTAAACCACATCCCTAAGCTCCCTGTCTTCTAAACATGTTCAGGAACGGCAATTCAAACACCTCCCTGGACAGACTGTTCCAATGCTTAATTACACTTTCAGTAAAGGATGTTTCCCTAACGTCTAACCTAAATTGGTGGCATTGGCTGTATTGGACATGAAAACGTTTCTAGCAGGTTCTCACGGAAGACACCCCAACTACCCTCCCACTGCCAAAACCTTACCACACAAACCCAATATCCATGCAGAAACTCTTAACTCATGTGAAAGACCACTTTAAATGTAGATGTGGTCTCCCTTGGCTTCAGCAAGGCCTTTGACACTGTTTTGCTTGACATCCTCACAGCCAAATTTTAGAATGCTGGACTGGGAACTCACTAAAGACAGAGAACTGTGGTCAATGGGGCAGAGTCAAGGTGGAGGCCTGTATCTAATGGTGTGGCTCAGGGGTCAGTACTGGGTCTAGTCCTATTTGAGATATTCATCAATGACCTGGATGAGGAAACAGTGTACCCTCAGCAAGCTTGCAGCAATGATAGCAGGAGTGGCTGATGTGCTGGAGGGCTGTGCTGCCATTGAGTGTGACCTGGATAGGCTAGAGAATTGGGAGGAGAGAAACTTCATGAGATTCAAGAGCAAATGCTGAATGCTGCATCTGGGAAGGAAAAACCTCATACATCAGTACAGGCTGAGGACTGACCTGCTCTGGAAAAAAGCATTGAGAAGTGCTTGTGGACCACAGACCAGCCTTGAGGCAGCAATGTCCCCTTGTGGTCAAGAAAATCAGTGGTCTCCTGGGAAGCATTAAGAAGACCTTTAGGTTGAGGGAGGTAATCCTTCCCCTCTACTCTGCCCTGGGTAGGTCACATCTGTAATACTGCATGCAGTTCTGGGGTCCCCAGTTCAATTTCTGAGGGAGCTACTGGAGAGAGTCCAGCACAGAGTCATTAAGATGTTGATGGGGCTGGAACATGTTTCTTTTCATAAGAAAAGGCAGAGGGAGCTGGGAGAATGAGGGGAGGTGCCATAAATGCTTCTAAGTATCTAAAGGGTATCAATACGATGGGACCAGTCTTTTTTCATTGGTGTCCAATGATAGGACAAGAGGCAATGGGCATAAATTCTGATATAGGATAATCAATTTGGACATAAGGAAAAACTTCTTTTTGCATGAGGGTAACGGAGCACTGAAAAAGGCTGCCCTAAAGGTTGTGGAATATCACCTCCCTTAAGCTGCTGGTGATGCATCTTTTGATACAGCCCAGGACACAGTTGGCCTTCTGAGCTGGACTCGTATATGACTGGCTCGTGTGAGCATCTTCAAGTCCTTCTCCTCAGGACTCCTCTCAATCCATTCACCACCCAGCACCTATTTGTGCTTGGGATTGCTGCAACCCAGACGTAGGACCTTGCACTTAGGCTTGTTGAACCTCACGTAATCTGTATGGACCCAGTTCTCTCAGGATAATCTGCCTTCCCTACAGTTTGTCCACCTCACCACACAGCCTGATATCATCAACAAATTTTCTGAGGGTGCACTCAGTGCCACTGTCCATCTTGCCAAGAAAGAGGTTAAACAGCACTGGACTGAAAACACCCTTGAAGAGCATCACTCATAACAGATCTCCCCTTGGATATCAGGCCACTGATCACAACACTTTGGGTGCAACAATCCAGCCAATTACTTTTCCATTGAGCAGGCCATTAGAGACAATGATATTGTGCAAGACAGTGTCAAACACCTTGCACAAGTCCAGGAAGATGACATCTGTAGCTTTGATCTTATCTGCCAACTGTAACCCTGTCTTAGGAGGCCACTGGATTTGTGTGGCAGCATCTGCCCTTAGTGAATCTATGTTGACTGTTGCTGGTCACTTCCTTTTTCATGTGCCTCTGCACAGTTTCCAGGAGGATTGGCTCCATGATCTTGCCAGGCACAGAGGTGACTGGCCTATAGTTCAGTGCTTGTTTTTTTTTTTTCTTTTTAATAATGTGCATGTTGCATCATGGCAACTCCTTTTCCAGTTGTCAGGAACTTCACTGGACTACCACGATTTCTCAAATATGATGGATAACAAACCTAGCAACTACATCCACCAGTTCCCTCAGAACCCATGGGTGTATCCCATCAGATCACATGAACTTGGGAATCTTCACATCCCCTGACCTGCCCCTATCACAGGTTCTTCCTTCTCCCAGTCCCTGCCTTGGACTTCTGTGACTTGAGCAGCATGGTTTGAATGTTTTCTGGTTAAGACTGAGACAAAAAAGTCATTGAGTACCTCAGTCTTCTCCGTATCCTGGCTAACTAGATCATCTGTTTCCTTCCAGAGGGGGCCCACATTTTGATTACACAGATACCTTGGAGAATTGATTTATCCCATTCTACCTGTGCTTAAATGCAAAGGTCAAGTTCCCAATGTACATGACAACAACACAAAACTATTCATCATTCTTTTGTACAAGGGATTATTAAGTTTCTGTTCCAACAATGATGTAAGTAAATCTTAGGGAATATAATGTTTTTCTAGGAGTTTAGCAAGTTGCACTCTCTCCAGAAATGAACAACACTGTTTGGAACAACATCTGACTGGAAAAGGCTATAGGTGATCTGTGTCTAGACAGTGGATAGACTGCATTTTTAAAGAAGGATGAATAGGGCAGAAATGTGACCTAAACCATGACTCAGCATTTAGACTATTGCTTGCTATGAGCAGAGGAACACAGAAGGGTGAAGGAAAAAGCCAGCATGGATTTCTCTCACAAAAACTTACACAGTTTAACTGTGATCTAGAGATGACACTGAGAGTTCTTAAATGTATTTCAGTTGGCATTTTGCAACCAAAAATGTGGCCTGCTCCACTTATTACTTGATTGCTTAATATTTCCTACCAGAAAGAAAATACTTCCTCAAAAATTTCTTGTGCCTTTGTTCACTACAGTTATTTGAGAAAGAAAATATCATGACTGAAATAACTGTTTCGTGCAGGGCTTTTTTCCCCTCTGCCCATTAAAATCCCATCCAGGTCTAGCTGATCTATCCCAAATATTAAACTTCCAGAATTTTCTCTGAGAAGAAAGAAAAAGGCAATTGCTAAAGAAACTGCACATAGGAACTCATCTGGTTTCACACTGCTGCTGCCAGAGTGACAGCTGCTTCTTCACTAAGGATATCTGAGCCTGCCAAAGGCAGGGTGAGAGGGAAGATTGGGGCAAGAGTCAAGCCCTGCACAGATCTGTCACTCCCACTGGACTCACGGAGCTCCCAAAAAAGGTAAAGTGTAGGCTGTTTTTTTCCCCACCCTCTTCTTCCTTGACATTGTAACTTCAATTTTTACCTGACAGTCTTCCACTTCTCCCTTCACCCTCTCAGTGACTTGGTGGGGGTCTTAGAATGTGCTTGAGCTTTCTTTTCTGTTCGTGTCACTCTGTATTAATCTTCCAAGTGATGGCACCTCTGGGAATTATACTAGGAAGGATGCAACAAGTAGTTTGAATATTTCTACTCTTCCCACTTAGAAGCAATTTAAGAAAAGCCTGATGGTCCAGAGCTAGGATAGGGAGAGATAATGAGAGGAGTTCACCCTTCAGTACCCATTCTCTTTCCTTTGAAAACCAGTGCTTGGCTCCCAAGATGCATCCATGCAAGTAGGCTACCCAATTTCTGAGCTTGTCAGTAATGTCTTTAAATAGTTCAGTGCTTAGTCTGCTGTGTGGGGCAAGAGCTATCAGATCCTCTCAAGCATTACTGAGGGTTCATGCGGGCAGATAAAGAGACTGCTGTTTTTCTTGGTATAAACTTAGGAAGCCACATACATAGCAACTTTCCTCCCCACAAGAAAAACTTCCCCTGCAAACACTGTCTAAAATACATTGTTTCTGGCTAGCATTCATAAGATGTAAATGACACTTTTTGTAGCTTTGTAGATACTTTCTAACACAGTTGCTATTTATTCTCAAAGGATTGAAAACTTTCTTATTACTGGGATTGAATGATTTTGTGTGCAACTGCACAGCTGTTATTCATAAACTCTCTAAGTGCTAAAGTTCTCAGTGCAAAGTTCTAACACAATCAGACTGTGGTGGGAGCAAGAAAATGGAAGTTTTGTAGGCCCTCCTCAGATTAGTATCTTTTACACTTACCAATAGGGTTGCAAATGCTTTTGGTTTATTAGGTGCCAAAATTCAGATGGCTGCTTGCTTGGCTTATCTTGCGTGTGTCTGAGCAAGGTTTATTACATGTTTCAAACACGTATTGTCTCAAGCTCTTGAAGACAGTTTCATCATCCCCGACCAGATGTTAGTAGTTGCTAGTTAGTATAGAAAAGGAGTTACTTATTCTGAAAAGTAGCTCTCTAGATGATGGCTTTTCTCTTCCATTTGTTAATCTGAATTTCTTGCATCTGTGTGGAGGAAAATATATCCAAGTGAAAACATTCTTTTAATATGTTTGTCCCCTGTAGTCTAGTCCCTTGGATTGAGCTTTCTTGGATCAATTATTTGTGAGAGTCTATGAATTCTTCTATACCTCTCTAGTTACTGAGACTCCACATGATGTCCCCATATCTTCTACTGTTTCTGGAGTATTTCTATTATCCTGTTCCCTTGGACTAGCCAGTGTGGGTGGACTATTTCCCTTGGCTTCAGTCTCTTCTAAACGCCACTCTGCCTCTCAAAGGACTAATGACATTTAACAAACTTGCATCATTGTTGGTCTGGGATGTAGACAATACACCTTTGATAGCATAAAGTTGAGTCTATGTATGCAGGATGCTCAGTCATGCAACAGCAGTTTATATAACCTCACTGCCTCATAGGTAGTTTATAAGCTGTGAGTCACTGCTGTAAATAGTGATTGAGGTGGGTATCTTGTGGCTTAAGTTCTGGAGAGTAAGATTTGGAAGACTGTATTGCCTTCCAGAGTCAGTAATAGGAGAAGGTGCTCAGTACTGTGCCTCTCTTGACATGTGTTAAGCTGCAAGGAATTCTATGTTTACATACATTTTTAATAGGTGTTGTATAGAGCATGGGTTTTTACTTTCTCTGCATGTGAAATGAGTTCTACATCTCAGGCAAACCCTCAATGCTTTATTAAAAGGCAAGGATGCTAATAACAAAGGCTATTTTTCTCCTGGGTTTTTGTTTGTTTTTTCTTTCCTTATTTTTAGGGAATTTTTTGTTAGCTTCAGGTGGTTTCTTTGCTGCTGGACATATATTTTACTCAGCATTCCATAGAGCTGACTTCCAAATTTGGGACACTAGGCTGAATTAATTTTCAGTTTGACTTAATGCAACTGTTCTATTAACAAAATCAACAACAGATACTTATTCTGCCTGCTGAAATAAGAATGTTTGCTTAATAGTAAGTTGGCCTAGGAGTTATTTGTCATCTTGAAGAATCTCCACCCTGTGTACAATTCTAGCTTGTTGGGGTTTATATACTAAGGTGTGCAAGTAATACAAACTGATTAAATACAACAGCCTTCTTCATGGAGAACTGATTAGCTATCAAAAGTGCTTATACTTTTTTGTATTGCAGTAGTTAGTTTAGTGTGCATCTAGTAGTGAGCTTAGCACTGGCTGGTCTTGTTCACGAACACCTGAACTAGTAGTACAGATGGATCCTTGTGTTGCTAGCTGAAGAGGTGTATATAGGATAGCTGTTTTCTGCTTTCAAAAATTCTGCAATGAATACACCTGGGTTTTGCCACCTGGGTTTTTGCAGTGACACCCTGTAACCTGAACTAGAGTTTGTTCTTGTTTACTGTAAGCAGGAGCTTCATGTTCTTTTACATACTGTATTGCTAAGTCATTACATAGTTACATATCGTTGCCCTGCTTCTGATGTGAGATTTATATTTATGAAACATGTTTTAATTCTTGTGTATTTTCCATGTTTCTTTGTGCCATGTTCAAAAGATTTTCTCCACAAAACTCTCATACAGAGCATGAATTTCTTCTGTGGTTTGGTATTTGTTGGAGCTGCTACTGTATAAAATAGAATCAGTACCTGGAGACATTAGCTTATTTTAATAAACTATTGTATGTTTGTTTATACCTCAAGTCATTCAACACACAGTGCTTGTTTCCTAGTATTATGAGAGAAACCTTATTCCTCTTGTAACATTCACTAGCAGATTATACCTTCTGATTAATCAGATAAGTAAACAGTCAGAATTTCTATTGTAGCCTGCCGAAGAGGCTTTACTTCTGTTCATATGAGCTATTCTCAATGCTGTCCTGGTGTGTAGAATTTCCTTTCTGCTTTCTGCTTTGAGACCTGGGTGGATATCAATATGCCTTTATTTCCATATATTTTGTGTCTGTGCACAGTCAGAGGTGGTTTTTAGATACTACTCCATAATAAAAACTGGTAAAATCACCTCTGTATGAACTTCTTGGGTTGCAATCAATTTTAGAATTTATAAATAAGCTCTGCATGTTAAAGTAAATCAGCTGAATGTTTCAGCTCATACCTATATCTCCTCACCTACAAGACACTTGGAACTGCAGGTACACAGGAATGTGAAACCTAAAGGGTTTGAAACATGATAAACAATGGGGTTGAAATTGTGGATTGAGTCAATCAAAATATATTGGAGTGTAACTTTATGTTCTCCCTTTGGACAACCTAATTGTCACTGACAGGAGTAGCTCTTTTTTCAAAGGTCCCAACTTAGCTACGAAGAGATGAGGAAGGAAGTGCTCTCATTAGAACTTTCCCACAGAACTAGCTGCAGCTCCAAGCTGCCTTACTCATACCAAGTCTGTGCCTGCCTCTTCCAATTAGTTAATGTTCAAAACCTACCATCCCCAGACACTTTCGTATATGAAAATGTGAGTCCCCTTCCATCTGCAGGAAAAAGTAGCCTCTAAGCAGGTAAGTGCTGAAGTTCCTGTGTGTTATGGTTTTCTTTTCACGTGTTTGCTATGGTTTTAGAAAGTTTTAAGTTAACAAGCATTTTCAATATCAGCAAAAGTGGCTTGTAGGGGAATGCATTTGTTTTAAGATTGCTGATTTTAAAAGCGGATGTGAAGTTGATACCAGTGTGGCAGATGCAGAAACACAATAAATCAGTGGATTCTGAAATAAAGCCTAGCACACAGAAAGAATGAATTACATGCAGAAAACTCCTATTATGGAGATGGATAATTTAACAAGATGGGAAAAAGTGAAATGCCAAGTATATGATAGGTTAAGTACTGAAGGATTAACTGTATTGCTTTACCTCAGGCATTCCAGTAATTCAGTGAAGGATTTTCTTAACTGCATATTTTATTTCAGTAAATTGTTTGGTCTTACATTTAACTACAGTAAACAGGCAACATGATACTCTTCAAGGTTAAACAACAAATAAGGGAATGGTACCAATTTATTACAGTGCTGCTGTGGATTTTGTTATCAAAACACTGAGTGTGGCTGTCAGACTACGTGCATCTTCTGCGCTAGTGGGCATGGTAGTAGATTTTTGATCTTTTGTGATCCTGAGAAGAATGCAAGAGACTGTCACTCTTTGAATGTGTAGCTGGAAGTTGTGGTAGGCTTTTCTGTTGAGGGAACTAGAATTAATACATTTATATTTTAACTGGAAAAATCATAAAAAAGATGCAAAAGGTATATGAAGGATGTTTTTCTCAGGGACATGGGTTTGGTTAGCAAATGATCTTCTTTGGAGATGGCTGCTTTTCAGTTGCTGTGGAACTGGCATCTTTGAACAAAGTTATTCCCTTAATATTTTGCCTCTGTTCAACATTGATAGTTTATATTAATTTATAAAAAAAAAGTAACATATCACTCTGAGTATCTGCTACAAACTGTTGATTTTCAGTACACAGGTGTTTTTGTGTTTTGCCTAGTAGTTTTTATGAACCATTTAAAGATTGAATGCTGAAATAGCTCATGATTGCTACATGTAGTGATGGACTGGAGATGTGGGGAGGAGATTGCTTAATTATGCATAAAGACTTCATTCTTGAGATTAAAGGCTTCTGTTTCTCTAATTCAAGTAATGATGCCCAGCAGGACAAGACAGTCCAGATGGTCATCTGCAGCTACTAACAGTCTTCTGGGAAAGTGTCTAAAGCTGAAAAATATCTGTAGAACATGTCGGATATAGGTATCATGACAGCAAGAACTGGAGAGGGTTTAGTAAAACATATTTTGCCAAGGTGATTTCAGAAATTATTAAGGCATGAACTGAAGATGAAGGGGAAAAGCAAAGAAATATGAAGAATACCTGCATGTCAAAAGGATATAAGACAAAGCAACTATGTCTATGCAAAATTCATGCTAACTCAGATGAAAAAAATCTATGTTTTCATTTAATATTACTTGAATTTCTGCATAAATAGGCTGTTAGCTTTTTAAAAAATGTAGCTTTTTATATAATAGCATTAGTTTCTTCTTTTCTGAGTAAGATAAGGTCAGAATTTTTGGTCTTGACAGATTGCTGTGTATTTTTTCACCAGATGAAACTATATATTATATGCTGAAATTGAGAATTAAATATTTACGTCAGGCTGAAGCATTCTGAAAGCATTACTTTCAGAAAAGTAATTTAGCAGGAAACATCAAAGTTGTGTCATTTCCAAATAGCTCACACCCCCATTCTGGAACTATGGAATTTCCAAGGAAGTACAGCTTCAACTCCACAAGCTCTAGTGTGTAAATACTGAATTGTTCCAGGTAGTTTAATTTTTTTGCTGTTAATTGAAGCAACAATTTCCTAATATCTTCTTATATTTCTCATGAATGACATCTCTAACTAGACCAGATTGCCCAGAGCCCCNTGGGGAGGAGATTGCTTAATTATGCATAAAGACTTCATTCTTGAGATTAAAGGCTTCTGTTTCTCTAATTCAAGTAATGATGCCCAGCAGGACAAGACAGTCCAGATGGTCATCTGCAGCTACTAACAGTCTTCTGGGAAAGTGTCTAAAGCTGAAAAATATCTGTAGAACATGTCGGATATAGGTANCCCCCATTCTGGAACTATGGAATTTCCAAGGAAGTACAGCTTCAACTCCACAAGCTCTAGTGTGTAAATACTGAATTGTTCCAGGTAGTTTAATTTTTTTGCTGTTAATTGAAGCAACAATTTCCTAATATCTTCTTATATTTCTCATGAATGACATCTCTAACTAGACCAGATTGCCCAGAGCCCCATCAAGCCAGACCTTGAGTGTCTCCAGGGATGGAGCCTCCACCACCTCTCTGGGTAACCTGTTCTAGTGATCCACTGCACTCATATTAAAGGACTTATTCCTAATGTCTACAGTAGATCTACCCTTTTATTGATTAAAACCACCCTAGGACCAATACATATGACTTTCTAGGAAAAGCTGTTCATTAACACATTGAATAGTCACTTGTGATTTGAAAAAAATAAAACTTATGCTCTTAATGCAATCAAGGTTTTATAGAAGGATTTTTCACATTAAGCAGTAACATATTTTAATCAAGAGCAGGAAAGCACTAAAAAAATTAAATAGCAAAGGAAAACCTGGTTTGTGTAGCTTTGTGTCAATAATGTGAAAAAACCCAAAACACTACTGAGGAAGACTGTGATCCTCTGAAATGCTAAGAATATTTGACTATGGTACTAGCCATCTGACTACAATGGAATATTTGCCAGGAGATCTAAATATATTCTGTTATTTCAGCAACAAATCTGTGATCTTCCCTTTTATTTTTTCCTCTCCTGGTACATGCTTCCCTCCCTCTACATAGAAGGCAATCCTAGATAAGCAGATTAGTATGTGGGATAGCTCCTCTTCATTGTTCTGTGCAGTACCTCCAGCTTTTCATAGCCAGTTGGACTTGTTAGGAGGAGCTAAATGATTGGTTGCTTCCTGGACTCCGTTTCATAAATTATAGCCCAGCATGCATGAGCATGATTCCTACAGTTGCAGTAATCCAGAGGCCTGTCAGTTCCTGACTTTATGCATGTTTATTCCTACATGTTTTATAATATTGCAGTGGAATTTCCTGTCTTAGATAGTTTGCTACTGCATCTTCAGGAGTCTGTGAGTAATGTTGACTTTTTCTATTCTGTTAATTACATGCCATAAACAAGAATGCTTGTGTTTAGGAAATAGTTCACTAACAGCTAAAATTTGAGATTGTGTGCTGTGTGACTTCAGACATAGCTAACTTTGTAGGTTTTTTCTTTCTAGGGTTAAAATAGCCTCACAATGTTGCATGTGATCAGCACGTTTGGAGTTCATTCATTTCTGAAATGGGGTGTGTTTAATTCCTGTGTTTTTTGTTCCTCCATAATAAAATATAGGGATGATGCACTGCATCTCATTTGTGCCTAATTAGGGCATGTGTTTTGTCTTACATTTTCATGCAATCTGTATATTGTGCACTTGCAATTGTGGTAGAACCGTTGAAGAAATGCACTCAATTCTCAGCTTGCAGCATATTAGGGAATGCCCACGCCTTTAACACTCACTCTCTGCATTTTCGTTAAATAAGAACAGATGTAACAGCAAAAAGCAGGGCAGTGTTAACATCTAGTATCTTAAACAACTGCAAAGCTTAACTAACACACACCCCACCCTCTGCTGGAGGTTGGTTGTGGGTTTGTTTTTTTTTTTTTTTAATGGTTCTATCATGTTTTCCTTTCCCTTTTGCAGCAAGCAGATTGCCAGTATGTTAGAGTTCACACTTTAATTTGTTTCAAGACAAAATCAACTCACAGTGAGTTAGAAACTAGTGGGAAATGCTCTTCAGGATCTGTGGTTTAATCAGATAGAGTTATCACAGTGACTCCCTTGTTGGTTTCCTGAGATTGTCGGGTGTTACCTCTGTGCAACTCAGGTTTAGAACAATAGAGCAGCAGATTGAAATCAGAAATTAGCTACTAAGCTAGTGTTCTGCATCTCTCTAGTAATTGCTATGATGCCCTATTCAGAGCCATAAATAAATTTGTTCATACAAAGAACTTTCTACGTACCTTTTTTTCCCACTGGAAACATAATTTCATTTTGTGGTGTAATAAAGCTGCCATTTGTGGATAAACAGCTTGGGTTACACCAAGAAGTACATGCTTTCTGCTGGCAGGATATAACCTTGTCTCTCACCAGCTTTCCCTCTTGAAGCCATAGCTTTTCAGATGGATTCATGTGAGTAAATGATTTTAAAAGAGTAAATGTCATTTAGACAGCTGACTTTTTTTTCTAATTCTTATTATAGCTTCCAGAACATAAAATGCCCATGTTAGACTTCTGTCAAAATCGAGGTTTTTTGTTAGGACAGAAAATTTTTCTTGAACTTGTAATGAAAGAAGAATGTAGTTTCAGGAATATTGCTGTTTGCATGTTTTATGTTGTGATGCATAGAATCATGCAAGATTAAAGAGACTATTGCAAACTGACAATACTATCTGTGACACTGTCTAAAATACTTTTGTTAGATGTGGGTTAGCAAACTGCTTAATTCCTCTAAAGGGCTTTATGTTGCTAAAAAAGTGTTTTTCTCACACAGGTTACATTGGAAACAACCGCTGTCAGCTTTAGCTTAATGGCCAGGTATAGTAAATAGGTGTACCTTTACATATGTAATATAAAGCATAAACTGCAGTGAAACCAAGTTGATTTAGATGGTGTACACTAAGTGAGGTGATAAACAATATAAACTATTAGTTTACATGACGCTTCTGAAAGAAGAAATCCAATCAAGTTATCTTAGATGTGAGAAGCTAATTTCAGTGCAGTTTCTCTGACATATGTGGAGCACAAGGAAATGACTTGGTAAGTCATTAAACTTGCTGAACGTGGTGTTATGGTCTGAACATTCATGTGACCTGTCACATCTCATTTGAATGAAATTTATCTCTGCTGTGACAGTTTTTTTTGTTCTAGTCAAGTTATTTAGCTCTGAACTTTGCTAATTTACCTTTCCTGTGCTCCACAAACAAGAGAGACTATTGAAGAAAACAAGTTTAAGTGAGTTCCTTATGGTATGTTTGCTGGGATCATAAGAGGAGTAACATGGAAAGTGATGCTTGTGCTGTAGCTGAGTCCACGCACTGTTTCAATACTGTTACCTTTATGGTTCCAGGAACTGAAACTGTATTGATACAGAATTCTATATGTGATATTTTGAATCCAGCATAAAGCAAGCAGTGCCTACAGGCTGGATCAAAGTCCTGTTGCGCTGAATACTGTTCAAACAAGTAGTAAAAGGCAGGCCCTGCCCTTATGAGATTATAAACTAAACAGGATGGTAGACACAGGATGGAAATACTTGCATTTTAAACATAACATTGGGGCAAGTTAGCAGCTAAAGAAGGAATGAAATCCTGGACTATATCTGCAATATAATGTTTTAAAGATATCTGTAGCAAAAAACTAGTGGTAGTGAAGTTCCACATTTAGACACCTGTTTGATCCCAGAGGTAAGGATGCATTTTACCAAGGCTAAATAGGGCAGAAGCAGCTGGCACTGAACATTTTATAGTTTCTTGTACAGATCTACCCCTAATTCACAGTTCAGAGTCTCCAAGCCTCCTCGACAATACTGATGTTACTTCAGAGAAATTTTTATCTCACAATTTGTTGAAAAATTTTTTTGCTTTTTAAATGGAAGAGGTTTTCTTCCTGGTGGATGATTAGGAGTTAATACAGTTTTTTGAAAATGCAAAAGAATTGTAATCACTTGAGAACAATACTCCATTATATGTCCTTTAAACATCATAAGCATATGTGTGTGTGATAACCTGTGTGTTCTGGCAGATCCCTCAGCAGACTGAAATGGGAAGTAAGGGTGGGGGAAGAGGGAGAGGAAAGAAAGAAATCTAGAACAAAAAACAAATGAGTTCCAATCACATTCAGATGCAGAAGGAAACCAATAGGGGTAACTGGGAATGTTCAAACTAGTTGTTCAAACTAGTGTCTTCAAATTATCTTGAAAAAGTTGGTTTATACATTTAAACAAAATGTGTGATGCTTTTTGATCCAGAGGGTAAAAGAAAAAGCTTCCAACTGACATTATGATGAAGCAGCCTTTGCCTTGCTTCTCTAATTTTGCTTTGCTGTCAATTTTTTAAATAGTTTTGCAGTGAACACGCTAATACTAAAATATACTTCAAAGATGCATCTGTGGATGTAGGTATTCATTGCATGCAAGCATGTATATTTGCATAAGTGTGGGACAGACCTTAGGCAAAAACCATACCGGCTGTTCGCATGTATATGCATTCTCAGCATCCAGGAGAGGATTCCTTTCGTTTAGTTGTTTCAGAATTACAATTTTGTGCCTCTGAAAAGCAATACTCTGTTTCTGTGTTTCAGCTTGCTTTCCTTGAATGAAAGGATTGTTAAACCAAGTAGAATATGGAGGTATTTACATTTTCAGGCAGTAACACAAATATTCTCCCCAAGCAGCATAGCTCCTGGCTTCTGTACAGAGAACATGCTGTTCCTGCAGTGGCTCACTGGAACTTCATGTTCTCAACATGAGAAATGATGGTGTCTTTTGCATTAAACAGTTTGGTGGCAAGTTTTATTTATCACAGTAAATCTGAGAGCTAGCAAAGCTCAGCCTTGCTGTACAGCCTGGAATATAAATCAGAGCCTGTGGACAGTTTGTTAACTTTCTTGATGCAACACATCTAAAGTATGATCTCATTTACTTCTCCATTTCTGCCAGACCAATGCAGACCAAAACTTGTTTTTAGTTTTCAGGGTTGGAGGTACTCAAGTAAGGACTGAAAATATGCAATTTCTAGCTTGACATATTTTAAAATCTAATTTTTCTAATTCAGTATTGTGTTTTTAAAGACAATAAAAGTAGATAAACAAGGGTTTGTTTATGTTTGTCTTGTTCTGGGTTTTTGTATATTATCTGTATGGAATTAGTTGCCTATAATTTTTTTAAGTTTTCTTAAGGAATGTTTTACAAAAATTCTCTTTCTGCTTGATGTGTGTTTGGAAATGATCTGACGGTGATTTAGGAAGGATAAGAAAGTTGAAGGTAGCTTTATGGTCTGTGAAAGAAAATCATCAAGATGAACTAAAGGGGTTCTGTTTGCTGTGTAAAACTGTGCTGGCAAAGCTTGGAAACTGTTTACACTCAGTTTCACTGGAAAAACCCAAATTTTGAGATCATAAGGGATGCTCCTGCCATAAAACATGATTAATCAAATTTGTGTTTGTCTGTGGTTGTAGTTAGCGCAAACACCTATCCTATACTTTTAGTTATCTGATTTGCTTTGTTAAAAAACAATCCTACAGCTGACCACAACTCATAAATATCTGGCACAGACGCAAAGAGGCATAAAACTGGTCTTGCTCTGCTGAATTTCAGTATGTGACCCAACCAGTTTTTACTGATAGCTGATAGCTGTATTTCCCCTAAACCATTTTGCAAATGCAATTGAAAACAAGAAAAGATTTTGCTTGTCCTTTCTTAGAGTTTTGAAAATGTAGGCTCCTCCTTAATATTAATCTCCTTAATGTAGTAGGCAGTTTGCATGTAATATTTATGATGACATACCTTTGGAGCAGAGTTACTATGTAGCTGGACATGTATAATAATTGACATACACAATTAAAGGTTGACTTTTGGTACTGATTTTTCTTGCTGTTTTTTAAATCTTAAATACAAGCTCCATTCCATCTGTATCAAAGCACCTTGAAGTTTCTTAAAGAAAACCAACACTTTACAATTAAGTAGATAAAATGTAGTTTGTCTACGCTTTATCTTATTATTGGGAGATCTCATCCTCCCTAAGCTCTTTGAGATCTGGGCATTAATGCGAAGGATTGTATTTTCATTAATTTTCAGCCAAGGAGTGTGCACTGATTTCTATCCTTGTGTCTTTCTTTTCCTGCTTCCTGAGTACAGTGATATATATTTATATGAGTATGTGTTTTCCACTTTCTTTATTTTAAGTAATACATATACTGACATAAAATTACTGTGGTGAGCAGATATTTATGTATACAAACCTTTTTTTACATAAAGAAAAGCTATAAAATGCAAACGATACATTAAACCCTCCTGAAAATTATATCAAAGACTGGATTTTTATTTAGAATCTAAATACTGCATACAGCTTCTGGAATTGGCTCACGGGGAGGTTTGAACATCTGTGGCTCAACCGTTTGAACAGATGGTAAGATTTGTGATGTCCCAGTCGTTTGCAGTGCAACATGGTGTCTGGCATAAATGTGTTTATACTTCCACCAGTCTTCAACCATTAGAAAGACTGGGGCTGCTCCAGTCTTTGGGTATATGGAATTCCTACCAGTGTGCTGCTCTTGGACTTCAGGGATATAATATCTGTTATTTGCTTCCATTATCTCCATATGGATGCTTCCTATCGAGATATTTAATTATGAAAACTAACTTATAATTGACTCTTACACTGGATACAGCATAGCCTGATCGCATATGGTACCTGAATTGGCTGAGACCTGAAAAGACCAGTTATCAATATGATGTGCATAAATTTAAAGTTGAAAGACACAGGAATGCCCCCTAGTGCCCCACTAATCAGTTATTTAGTTGTTTTTGGTTTTTTGGCTTTTTTATACATTTAAACATAAATCTCACTGTTTGAAAAACGTCTGTAGCTCCAAATAATCTGTTCAAGTTTATTTTGGATGAAGCCAGTTATTCCTGACTGATGACAAAACAAAGTTTGAGAACATAAACTCCAGTCATTACAACAATTTCCTGAAGCCTTCTCAAAGAAATAACACTAATACCCTTTATTCAAACATTCAGATTACAATGTCTTGTCACGTGCCTATCAGTGGCACAGGATAACCCCTGGGAAGACAAAGTCATAATGCTGCTGTTCTCCAAAGAGTGCAATGCAGACTGATCAAATGGCTGTATTCTAGTAATCTTCCAGTACAAGAAGAATAATGAAAGCTAACATTTAAAATCCACAAAAATAGGTGGCACTAGAAGAAAGCTACTGCAGTGTAATGGAGGTATATGGTCTTTTATGTCCAATGTAAGAGTGCAATAGGAAATGTAATAATAGCAGAAAGGAAATGGGCAGTTTTTAGGTCAGTAACCAACGTTTGTTGGCCTACCTAGCAGGGTGGGAGAAGAATATGGAAAAAGGTATGAAATTACCCTTTCAGAATCTATTAGCTGAAAAGCCAGGACATGCCTATTATGAAATCCATTAGACTGAGAGATTTTAAGGTGATGGTTTACAACTGGAAGACTGGAGTTTTCTGGAAGCCCTACACCAGCTTCTTTCTGAAATACTAGAGTCATATGCTGCTTTAATTAAAGTGGAATTACTTACTTTTGGATACTATTTCCTCTAACTTCATCTCTTAGTAAGTCTTATTGAAGCCTAAGAACAAAATATAACCTTCAAAATATTTTACTAATGTGTGATAAAATTGCCATAAATACTTTCCTGTTTTGGTTAAGATTCTAAGGTTTTTAATATAATCCCTGATTTTAGATACTCTTGATCTGTATAAGCTCTATGGTATATTTAAAAAATCTTCACTTAGGATGCTTGTAATGTTCAGATGGTTTTCATGTCTCTTTTGCAGTTCCCACTCAAGATACTTTGTCCTGGAAAAAAGGTGTTTGTTTTCTTCTGTACTTAGTCTCCCTGGAATCTGTTCTTTTGTGATCTTTCCTGGTCGCAGTTTGCTATAAGCCGAAACCTAAAAGTCATAACAGTATAACATTTTTTAAATATACTTTCCCCTGAAATTGAGTAAAGTATGTGTTGTTGTTGTGATTGTTTTGTTTCTTAAACTGGTGGCTGCTATTCAAGACCACAGTATTGGAATCCTTAATACTCTAGGGATAAAGTTCATTATGTATCTGAGACTATGCACCTACCCATGCTATTCAGCTTTCGGTCCCACGGCCCTACAAACCTCCATTTATTTATTTATTTATTTATTTATCTGTCTACCTATCCACACCCACCATACAAACTTACTGGAAAGTATCTAAAATAATGTTGAAATAATGCATCCTTGAGGACAATTTTCTGCAGGTGAAATTTCATAGTAGGAAAAACTAAATTGCAGGTAAAACTAAAACTAGAGGCAATGTAGGCTCCTTGCTGAATGAGGTGGGTGCCCTGGAGACAGAGGATACAGAGAAAGCAGAGATACTCAATACCTACTTTGCCTCTGTCTATATTTCTGGGGGTTGGCTGGATATCTAGCCCCAGACGACTGAGACTCCAGAGGAAGTGGAGGCAAGAGAGAAGCCTGCCTTGGTTAATGAGGACTGGGTTAGGGATAAGTTGAGCAAGCTGGACATACACAAATCCATGGGCCCAGATGGGATGCACGCACGTGTACTAAGGGAGATGGCTGAAGTCATTGCTAAGCCGCTCTCCATCATTTTTGCTAGGTCCTGGGGAACGAGAGAGGTGCCTGGGGACTGGAGGATAGCAAATGTTACCCCAATCTTCAAAAAAGGAAAGAAGGAAGACCCAGGTAATTATAGACCGGTCAGCCTCACCTCCATCCCAAGAAAGGTGATGGAACAATTTGTTCTAGAGGATGTCTGCAGGCACATCAAGGACAGGAGGGTCATTAGGGACAGTCAGCATGGCTTTACAAAAGGAAAGTCATGCTTGACCAACCTGATAGCCTTTGATGAGGGTGTAACCAGGTGGATAGATGATGGCAGAGCCGTGGATATCATCTATCTTGACTTAAGAAAGGCATTTGACACGGTCTCTCACAGCATCCTTGCAGGCAAACTGAGGCAGTGTGGCCT
>VXBP01004356.1:41181-87686 GCA_013400115.1 Rhinopomastus cyanomelas
GGAAGGACATTGAGGTGCTGGAGGGAGTCCAGAGAAGGGCAACCAAGTTGGTGAAGGGGCTGGAGGGCATGCCCTAAGAGGAGAGGCCGAGGGATCTGGGGATGTTTAGTGTGAAGAAGACTGAGAGGGGACCTTATTGCCCTCTACAACCACCTTAAAGGAAGTTGTAGCAAGGCTGGTGTTGGTCTCTCCAATTAGTGATGATAGGACAAGGGGAAATGGCCTCAAGTTGCATCAGGGGAGGTTTAGATTGGATGTTAGAAGGAAATTCTTTACTGAGAGGGTGGTTAGGTGCTGGAATGGATTACCCTGGGAGGTGGTGATGTCACCATCCCTGGAGGTGTTTAAGGAACGGGTGGATGTGGCGCTTGGGGATGTGGTGTAATGGTTAGGCACTAGGAGAAAGGGCTGGACTTGATGACCCTGGAGGTTCTTTCCAGCCATGATGATTCTATGATTCTATGATCACAATATTCTTACATAACTGACATAAAACCTCAATGTCCAAACTCTAAGAAAGGGACAAGAGACTTGAACCATTTCTGCTTCTGAGAAACCGTGGTGCCCACAAATCTTGTACTCACATTCCTCAGTGTCAGTGAGCAATTTAAAGTCTACTTCTCTGTTGTGTGTGCATCCATGCCAGTCCTCTATTTTCAAAATGCTGATTCCTATGGCAAAAAGTAAGGGGAGAACTCTCACTTTCAGCAAACCACAGTAACCCAGGTGAAATTTTCTACTGATCCAAAAGAACAACATTCCCTCTCTTTAGTCACCATGGTTCTGGGGCAAAATGGCTGCTGTAGTCCAGCTCAGTGCCATGTGTGTCCTCTCTGCAACACAGATGAGAAGTGAAGGTTGAGTGAAAGGAAGAAAGGACTGGGGGCTAAGGACACAGAAGCCTGAAACTGAAACTCTAAACCTCCTCTGTTTGCAGAAAACAATAAAACAATCTTGCAGTTTCAGCTAGCAGTTTTTAAGACCAGAAACAACATTTCAAACCATAACAGAGAAAGACATGGTAATGTGAAAACACACAAAGGTTAACGAGGAGTAAAGAGGATTGCTTATTTTTGAAATATAGTGGTAGAGATAAATCTGTGATACAAGATCATAGCTTTGAAAGATAAAGAAATAATAGCAAATGTAATTTTCTGGTGCAGTGTAAAGATGTAGAAAAGTAGATATCTGCATTTCTAATCTTACATAACAGCAAGTTTTCTCTCTCTTACGTCACAATTGCTTGTGTCAGTAGTGTCTTCTATTTGCTGTTAAAAGGGCCAAGAAAAGATTTCAGGAACTCTTTATCAACGTGATGTTATGTTTGTTTGTTTTTACTGTCTCTCATAAGAGTAGTCCTGATCTTAAAATATATCAAGGTTAGGGATTTTGTACTTTTTTGTCTGGAAAGTCCAGTGCAGACTGTACATGGCATTTGCAGGCCATGAAGAATCAGGGGATATGCAAGATACAAGACTGTTTTGTTTAGAAGCTGTACTTAAAAAGAAGAAAGTTGCCCGAAGAAAGTTGCCCTAAGGCAGTTGCGTACTTGGAACAAGTTTCATAAAGGGAAACCCATGAGTCCATTTTAAAAATACACAAACATTTAACATAGATATGGGTACACACTTGTAGGTAGTCACACTTACAAATATGTGAACACCTTTGATATTGATATAAACCCACCCAGAACTGGTAGGTAAAAATAGGTTTCTGTTTTAACTTGAATGGGTTTATGTGGAGAGTTGGTTGATGTAAATGTGTAAGAGTGCTGTAACGAAAGTTCCTGCTTAAATGTGTTTGGTGGTTTTGAGGAGTTTCTTGCTTTCTGGATTTTGCACTGGAATGGCCATAATGCTGTCCAGCATTGGTCCTGCAGTGGAAGCTGCAGGCACCAAATTTGGTTTTCCAAACTGGCTGGAAAAGACATTTTTTGCTGTTCTCCTCAATGCAGATCTACAGTTTGGTTTTGTTATGTCTGAGGTTTTTGTTCCACTGTGGTAAAACACTTCCTTTGTGAGTTTTGCCTGGGTCTGTATTGTTTAAAACCTCTATGTGAGCCAATGATGAGCTGGAGTACTGGGCCCTCAGCACAGGGAGTAGGTGAACATGGTGGAGTGGGTCCAGAAGAGGTATACAAAAAGATCAGAAGAATAGGACATCTTTCCTTTTAAGACAGACTGAGAGTTGGGGTAGTTCAGCCTGGAGAAGACACAGCTCTGGCAAAACTTTACTGCAGAAATCCAGTACTTAAAGGGGGCCTATAGGAATGTTGTGTAGGGACTCTTTATTAGGGAGTATAGTGGTAGGATAGAGGTAAAGGTTTTACACTAAAAGAGCCTAGATTCAGACTTAGATATAAGGAAGAAATTTTTTACAATGAGATTGGTTCAACACTCAAGGAGATTGCCCATATTGGTGGTGAATGGCCCACATTCCTAGCAACATTCAAGGTCAGGCTGAACAATATTCTGAGCAACGTGATCTAGATGTGGATGTTCCTCCTCAGGGCAGATGTTTGGACTAGATGACCTTCATATGTCCCTTCCAACCCAAAACTTTCTTCTGGGTAGTAAGAAGCTGCAAATTCTGAGAAATCATATAAATATGTATCTTAAAGCAGCTGTTCAGCTTTCTCCTTCCCCCTCACCAAGCGGCTCTGGGAATGCAGCATTCCCTTTGCTATATTCCCACACTTCAGTTTTCAGTATCATCCTGACCTGCAGTCATCTCTTCTAAGAGTCGGTATTTACTGTTTGTTTCTTTTCTGGGGAAAAACAGCAGCTGATAATCTACTTCAAAACAGGCAAGGACAGTTGCCTTCCTTTTCCTTAATGAGAGCAACAGATGATATACATGAAAAGGAAGCAGTAATTCTCTAGATGTTGTTGTAAATGTATGCCAGGCCAGAAGGAGACAAGCTGTCCATAATTCAAGAGCTTCTGAGATGCTGTAGTATATTTATGTGCTCCTGCTCTCAGGTGGATTTTACTAGCTTAAGCAATATCCTGTGAGCACGTGCAGCTACCTGCTTTCAAAGCTACTGGCACAACCCCTGTCATGGGGAGCACACAAGTTAACAAGGAATGATTTTACCTCCTCTGAGTATACAGATGCCCGTCATTCCTCCAGAGTCTCACTTAGGAAAAAAGTAATTATCCAGCTGTTTTGGTTAAAAGGGCTGTATAACCTAACAGAGATGGTTATAGGAGTGCATAAGGAGTATGTAGTAGGATATGATGATTTTCTTGGCCATAAATACTGAACATCTCCAAAACTCTCTGGCGATTTGAACACACATTCCTAGCTTCCTGTTTCATTTTTTCCACCCTTTGCATGTACTTTATTCTGATATAAAGCAAGTGCTCTTTGCTTCAGAAAGTACAGGTAATAAGCACTGATCTGTACAGGTACAGAACTTCAGCATGTCTTTGTTTTGTGCTCTGTAAGTGCATTTACTATGAAACGTCTTTGGAGTATCACTGTGTATGCAAGCCTAGTTTGACTTCAGGATCTGGGCAACACAGTGAATAATTTCTTTGCCATTTATGGTCTCATTTTCTTCTGTGTGTTTGACGGTTCCTGGGTATTTGGCTCCATGTCTCTACCAAGGTTTTTCCTGGCTGCTCCTTCCTATGCGCTAGCTTCCTTTCAAAGCTCCTGCTTACTAAGAATCATGTGCCTCCATGATTTTCTTTGTATTTTAGCCACTGAAAGCCAGGGATTTTTTTTAGCTGGATTCTTTATTTTCCATTTGTGACTTTTTCCATTTCTCTGAAGCTGTGTCTTTTCTCACCAACAAAAACCAATAGAACAGAGTTCACCAATATTAGACTTATATATTACTTTAGGTCAGGACTATGTAGAATCTTCAACAACTGCCTTATTTGGAATAGGTATGCATAAGCTATCATCCTTGTCTCCTAAATTCCAGGAATGTTTCTGGGAAAATGCAGTTTTGAGAACAAGTAGTGGAATTACTGAGAACTGTTACATGAAGGCAGCACTTCTGCATAGGCTCAGTTCACATGCTTTTATGATTTTTGCATGTTTTTCTATTAAAGGATTTAAATTTCCAAAAAAATTTAAATATAAAACCAAAAGTAAGGCACTGCAAGGAAATGTAGCCAAAAGAATCGTCCTGTATTCTTTTTTACCTGTATTCTGTATTTTACCGTCCAGTAAATAAACTGCATGGCATTTTTCTTCTGTGACTCATAAGAACCAGAGTTGTTTGGGGTGTTCTAGGTAAGGATTACATTGCTGTCTTTGGCCTGACCTGTAGCTATCCCTAGGTCAGGAATGTGAGTGGGTATCAGTGTTTATAAGCCTTCCTTCTGATTTCTGTCATTGCTTGTTAAAACAGCATTAGATGTCTGTCTTTTCCATTCTGTGGAGGGCAAGGAGAGATCCTTATTATTGATCAGTGTACTGGTTTTTGTCTTGGAAAAAAGTTAGTTTTTGTCCTAGTAGCTGCTACAGCACAGTGTTTTGCATTTAGGATAATAGTAATGCTGATAATTAATGTTTTAGCTGTTAACACTAACTAATTCTGATAACACTAACGTTTTAGCTGTTACTGAGCAATGTTTGTACTAACTAAAGGCTTTTTCATCTTCTCACGCTGCCCTGCCAAAAGACTGTGAGCACATAAGAAGCTGGGACGGACACAGCAAGGACAGCTGACCCAAATGAGACAAAGGGGTATTTCATACTTTTTGATGTGTGTAAACTGGAGGGAGTTAGCTTGGGGACACCATGACTTGGGAATTGTCTGTACACATGTCAGCTGGTGGTGAGCAGTGGTATTGTGCATATCTTAGTGTTTTTTGTTGTAGTAGTTATTATTAGTACTATATTATTATTGTCCTTTCCTGTACATTTCAACCATCTTTGTCTCAACCCATGAGTTTGTCCAGTCTAAGGGTTTTTTTAATTCTCTTCCCTGTCCCACTCTGGCGGACATGAAAGACTGGCTGTGTGATGCTTAATTGCTGGTCAGAGTTAAACCATAACATGTGGGCATAATATTTCCAGCTTCCCTTAGCAGTGTGTCTTGGTACAATAAGAACTTGAACTGTGTGGAATCATGGTTTATATCTGAAAATCCACGGATGGAAAAAGAACACCCAGCATCCAGTTTGGAAAAGTACTGATTTTTCACGTCCAAGTCTATTGGTGGAGATACATAGCAGGAAATTTGGGCAAAAAAAGAACAGCAAAAATGGAACTGAGAATAGATATACAAAGATAAAAAAACAACACAGACCTTTGCACAGGATGTTTTCTAATAATCGTATTAAGAAACTCTAGAAGAAGCGTAGTAATCCTACCATAATATTGCTAGGCTTCTATGCCATGCCTGCAGGTCTCTCCCTTATTTCAGAATGATTGATTCTAATTCTTTTGATCAGCTGGAATATCTCTGGTAGATGATTCAATTAGCTATAGTATAATATTATAAGTAATATACAGAAATATTTCTCATATTAGGAGGTTCCACATCAACCTGAGAAGGAACTTCTTCACGGTGAGGGTGACAGAGCACTGTAACAGGCTGCCCAGGGGGGTTGTGGAGTCTCCCTCACTGGAGATATTCAAGACCCAACTGGACAGGTTCCTGTGTGACTTGGTTTTGGTGATCCTGCTGTTGCAGGCAGATTGGACTAGATGATCTTTCGAGGTCCCTTCCAATCCGTAATGATTCTATGATTCTATGTTTGAAAATTATGGACATAGCTCTTTAGACATTTAAATTGTTAGTTTTAAAAAAGTAGCTGGAGATATAACCTTAAATGTCTGGTTTGAAATTGCTTCATTATAGATTTGAAAGGAATACACAGAGACATAGCAGATGAAATTAATGCATATGAACAATCGCCCCCACACATACTGATTCCCTATTTTAATTTCACTTTTCCAATTGCTGATGAGGTAGTTACTTTGTTTGGATGATCTCTGAAAGCTCATTAAGAACACTCATTATGCTTCACAATATGCAGTGAAGTGTAGCTGCTGTTGTTACATGCAGGGTACAGTTCAATAATCTTTTCAGATGATAACAATTTGGTGGCAATCAGGAGTAATACTCCAGGGACGAAGCTACAGAAACACGATCCAGACAAAAACAAGCACAGAGGTGTTTGGTGTCAGGCTGATGTATTGTCTAGGCTGGAAAATCTATCATATTTGAAGATGATGATCATAGAATCATCAGGGATTGGAAGGGACCTCGAAAGATCATCTAGTCCAATCCCCCTGACACAGCAGGATCACCTAGACCAAGGCATTTGGCTGTTTGAGTTACTGTTGGCATTTCCAGTTATTAGATTACAACATTACATGACCTCTACTTTGAGATGGCTGTTCCTTAATATAGCTAGCATGTGAGACACTACCCAGCAGAGAATTGTTCCCAGATGCTCTAATCTAGCAAAACAAAGTATAACATCACTAAGCAATGTGGATGCTTGAAACTCACTGAAATGCTTGTAAGGGCAAAGGTCAAAGGGCCACTTTTCCCATATCCCATGTCAGTTTAGGTAGGAGACAGGCTAAGAAAGCTGTGTAGAGCAAGTGTAGACAAGGTCTCTCCACAATGTTATCCTGACCTTTAATGCACTTCAGGGCATCCTGATGCTGAAATAGATATGGGGCTTCCTGAACTACTAAGTGTTTTCTGTGTGGTAGGTGTCATGTAGGTAAATTATTTTTGTGAAAAAACCCTTGGTATAAGTCCTGCCTTATCCATGTCCTTACTACAAGCATGTGTTTTGCAGGCAGTGAATGAGAAAATCAGTTTAATATTAGACTGTTTAAAAGAGAAATGTTTTGTCTCTCTCTAGTTCAAAATACAATGTGTTAATTCAAATCAGCCAGAACTAAATACTTACTTACAGCTTTAAAAATTTTTTTTAAGGAAAAGAGTATTATTGTTTTAAGGAAAAAGCTTGGTGGGAACAGAAAGCCTGGTTCTACATTCATTGCATACTCTGCAACAAAATCTCCCAGGAAGAAAATCTTTAGCTATCCCACATCCTGCTCTTGGAAATATACCTGAAAAAGAGGTGGTAGTTACTTTTCAATAACCAGTGCTGAGCTTCAAATAATAAATCAGTAATCCTTTAGCAAGATTGAAGTAATTCTGTTCTTTGCTAGGCTGCTTTGTCACATTTTGTTAGGAGGATTTATTTCCCTTTGGGACCATGACACTGCTGCCATGACGACAGTTACTCACAAAGCCAGATTCACCCATGATATGTAAAATTATGGAAACTGTCTGGAATGCTCCTGAGTGTTATAGTCTTCTTTTCTTCAGTCAGTGTTATTAATTTAGTGGGTGGATTACAATAACATGGTTTGGAATAATTCAGAAGTCTATTTTGAGGCTTTTTTACCTATAGAGAGGTTTCCTTGCAGAAAGGTCCAAATCTAATACAAAACGTGTTTAGCACGTGATATACACTTGGTAGCATGCTGCACTCTTCAGTCGAGGTAATTTAGCCAGATTCGTTTATGTGCTTGGTATTCAAAGTAATTTTGTATTAATCAAGGTCATCTTCTTTTACATGTTGGACAGAAAGAAAGTATTCATTCACATCTTATGCGTGTTCTCAGACTACATGACAAATTAGGGTCTACGTCCTAGGCATTACATGGGGCTTTCATCAATAGAGGACTTAGTTTTCAGCTCAGGAAGCATTATTCTCATGCTTCCATCTCAGCCTTTTTTTTTGTAGAAGAAAAATGTTAAGTTCCAGGGCAAGCCTGACATGAGCTTGGTAAGTAACGGTGGTTTTCTCAGACCTTGTCATTGGATGTCTGACTTGTCACAACAGAATTTGCATGATTCCCTTGGATTTTATCAGTTCTCATTTTCCATTTTATTTTTTTTTTCAGAAAGGAGATAAAATAGTTGGTCTTGTTTTCTTTAGTCATTAAATAATAAAATATAGCAAAAATCCCTCTTCCTGTGTCCCAATTCTTCTACAAAGTTTAACTGAACTTTCTAGAGTCTTGTGCAGGATGGACAACTTCCAGCAACTTGGATCACAGAGCTTGTACTCCTCAGTTTTCACATACTGTCTGCCACAGTACTATGGAGAGACCGTAATTTTGTCCTTTGTTTACTCTGTATCAGGCTATTTATGATCTGAGCTGGCAGCCATTTGTAGGTTTAGGATTGTTTAGCTGGTGGTAACAGATGTTCTGAATTATTAATTCTTCCTTACTGATGAGGAAAAGACTGAACTAGATGGTATTTTTTTAAACAAGGTGCCTTGGATTTGGTGCTACTAAGTAGATCATATCCGATCAAAACTAGTATTTGTGATCGCTTGCTGCTTTGCTCAGAATCCCCTAGCAGTATTTTGACAGGCTGCTGCTTCGACTCTTGATGCATGGTTGGCTTTTTTTTTTTTTTCACAAAGGAGGTTGTAGTGAGGTTGGTGCTGGTCTCTTCTCCCAAATTACTAATGACAGGATGAGGGGAAATGGCCTCAAGTTGCATCAGGGGAGGCTTAGATTGGATTGGATAGGAAGAAGTTGTTTATTGAGAGGACGGTTGTGCACTGGAACAGAGGTGGTGGAATCAATATCCCTGAAGGTGTTTAAAAAATTAGTAGATGTAGCACTTAAGGCCATGGTCTAGGGGTTAAGGAGATGTTGGGAGGAGAGCTGGACTTGATGATCTTGGAGGTTCTTTCCAGCCATGATGATGCTATGATACTATAATTTGGGTTAGAAAACAGCAACACATCTTTAGTTTACCAACAAGAAAGCAAACCACAAAGACACACAGAGATTAATCACATGTTCTTACTTAACTGGCTTGAGCTGCAACCTCCACTCTCACAGGGAAAGGAAACTTTCATAATTTCTTTTCCTTGTGGGAAACAAAATGTCCATGTTCCAGTCCATGCATCCATGACTCAATGTCAGCTGTTCCTTTAAAGATCAGTTCTGTACTCCACGCTCTTTGAACAAATCCCCTTGCCCCAGTACATCATCTTCGAATAGCTGTAGATGGCATTCCCTTCCTCCATTTCGGCACACATGAAGCTACAGTCAAACCTCTCCTTCACTGATCTCTGAAGTGCCAAACTCTCACTGTCTCTTCCACTCACTGTGTTCCAAGGGCAAATGGTGGCATTGCAGTCCAGGGTTACCATGCTTGATCTCAGAACAAAGCTCTCTAAACATGAAACCAGACACTCCAAACTAGCAGTACCATATTTTTTTCCTTTCCATTTCAAAAAATCCTTGTTCGCAGAGGTGTTCATTGGCAGGGATGAACCTAAAAGCTTTGAATTCCAAGTTGCTTATCAACAGTTGCCATAGCAACTCCCAACCCTTCAGGCTAAGACCCACCAATTTCAAACTACAACACAAGAAAACCAAATCAAGGCTTTGTATTGAAAAAGAATGATTAATTTTAGGCTGGGTAAAGAAGTATCATACCTCTCTGACATTCCTTGTAGCTAGTGAATTCCTGCTCCTGTGTGCTCTCTGGACTTTGAACCAGGATCCTTTCAAATTTGCAGGTCTCTTTTGGTGTGCTGGTCATCTCTAAATTATATTCTTTGACAACCTCAGTCTCTGAAATGTGCTCTTTCCATCCTCCATTTTTCTGGGTCCCCTTTCTGTTTCCTAAATCATAGAATTATTCCGGTTGGAAAAGACACTTGAGATTATCAAGTCAAATCAATAAACCTACTCACCATTAAACCACATATCTAAGCACCACATCTAAACAATCTTTAAACACATCAATCTCAACTACCATAGCAACTTGGGATGGGACATTCCTTTCACAAATTTTTTACCTTGCTTTTTTTGTATTAAGTTCTAACAAAGGCCTGCATTTTCCACTGTGTGCACATGCAGTTTTCTGACATTTTTGACCAAGTCATTGCGCTGAGACTCTGGAAGTTGAGGTAGGACTGCAGGGGCAGTGGCTATACAAGACTTAACAAGCTGTTGCTTTCCTGTTACAGAGTAATACATCTCAGTCTTCAAATGTTGGCATCAATTTGCACTAAGTAGTGATTGTTAAGTGTTGCCACTACTTGATACATTAAATGTTCCCATACATAAGCTCCATTGCTGTGCTACTGAACAGTCAACCGGGATTTTTTTGACCACAGTGTTATGGATGTCTATTGTCTTCATGTTGCAAACATGAAAGGGAAGAGACCAGTTTTGTTTTTATTAAAATTTGTTAAAGAAGAAACTACTGCAAGAATCATCTTTGATGATGGGACAAGAGTTTAAAAAGAAATAATTCTAAGAGACAAAAGTTAAATTAAAACTATCTGTCTCCTTTCTTTTTTCCTCCTGTTTGGACATAGCATAGTAATTACTTCAATATACGGAGGACAGAAGATTTGTAAAACTCAGAATATTTATAAAAATCTCACCCACACAGCTACAGATGCTTTCTTCCTGGGTTGTGCATCAAACCTATGTGCTACACACAGCTGCTTAAACAGCTTAAAAGATAAGATGTAAATTTGCCCAATAAAGTACAGTTCAGGGTACGTTCAAAACCCTGTGCTGATTGCTTGGATGCTAAATACCAGCAGTTCAGTATGACCACACAAGCTTTTGTAGAAATTACTTTTCAGCTCAGTGGAAATGGCTTGTGGTATTTTGTAATTCTTTTGCTGTGCAACACTTTGCAGTGTAAGGCCAGAAAGATGTTGCAGAATTCAACATCTTTAGAGATCTGAAAGAATTTAATATATGAATTGAAAATTGTTTTAAAGGCTGTTAAATTGGAAGTATCTATGGTCACCATATTAATTTGGTTTAAAAGGGAAAGAGAAAGCCTAGTGAAAGTAACATAGATGTGAAGCTGTACCCTATTCCAGTGATTGATGTGCAGGACACTTCGCACTTGCTTAAATTTTGGCTGTTAAAGGTTACATTTCATACCTCTGGGTTGTCTAAAATGCAACATGAAATGTGCCAATACTTTTATTATTGGGTTTCTTAATGTGTTTCATAAGAAATCTTTACTTTCTAGTTTTCATTGACAAGTTTTATCACCTAAGATGTCACAAAAGGATAACTCAAAAGCATTTATTTACATTTTCAGTAATATGAAGTCATTAGCATTAAGAAATTGTTTTGATTTCAAAAGCAAACTTTTTTACCATGTGAAATAGCAGCTTCTCCCAGTATCATACTTTTCGTAGTACATTAAGTTGTGAAACAGTTTTTGTTTTTCTACAGTTGCTCAGTTTTTTCTTTCATTTTTCATTATATTTGGGAAAGCTCCAAATTCCTCACTTATTATGCAAAATTATGTCAAGACTTTACATTTCTTATGCCATGTTTTTATATGTTATTTTCCTCTCTGAATTCAGCAGTTGGTAACTAATGTCATGGTAAAGCAGCCCTGAGTTTTAATGAATGCCTCAGCATTGGAGGTTTAGGTCTGCTGATGCTCCTCTTTATCTACCCTGACATGTGTCACACAAAAATAGTTGTTTTTGAAAATACAGGCTCTGTGTGTGCTTGTACTGTAAGTCAGTCAGTTTGATGGAAAACTATTGTAAATGTTTAATCAGAGCTGTGAAAGTCTGCTTCCAAGCACTTCTTCCCATTGCCTATTTCTGGAATATTTTGTTACTTTTTTAATCTACTAGATAAAATTATTTTGACTTTCATTTAAAATTATACAGTCTCTTAAATATAAATACCACTGAACACTCTAGTTGGAAGATACGTATCATAAATCTATTAATTTCTAGATATTTTATTTAAAATGTTTTAACTGAATGGATGATTTCATACTGTACTACTTCTATTATACACTTAATCGCAATTAATTTCATCGTCTGTTCACAATGAAAGGTAGATGCACAAGGAATCCATCAACCTGATCAGGTACATAGGGGAGGCATATGCATTTTCTGTGAAAGAAAACAAAGTGTATAAACTGACAGAGGAAATTAACTTGTTTATTTCCCCAAAGTTTCAGCTCAGATTTCATTAGATATTTGAGTTTGCTAAGATACTGGTGATATTGGATTTAAAAGAATAGGACAGAACGTAGTCTGGGGAAAGTCTTTGTCCCAGAGACATAATCTACAGCTGCTCAACTAGACAAAATCACACACAGCTTCAGAGCTATCAGAGTAATGACTTTAATGAGTAAGTAAACTTTTCAAGTAGAACAGCTTTTTCCTTTTGGTGTTGGGTTCCCAGCTGTCACCTCTGTGTTACACTGGAGATACAAAACAGCACCTGTCAGTACACACAGCACACTGCTGTATGTGCCACACTGAACTCTTCTTGAAATTGATACGTAATAAGGTATTTTTACTCTCCAGATTACTTCATCAGCATCGAAGCTTTTATGATGCTGAATTTATGCCATTTGTATCATTTTGCAATTTAGTAGCTGAATATAGAAATCTTGAAGCAATTCTGTTTGAAAATAACTTTTGACCACTATCTCTTGAATTCTGTGTTAGATGCTTCTCAATCACTATGGATTACATTAAAAACTTGTTCTGTTACGAATGGTTGTGAAGGTGCTGCGAGAACTGGAAGCAGGGTGACCAGCTCAGCTCTGGGAGCTTGTTTTTGGCTTTTCTTTGACTCTTTTCCGGTAAGGAGAGTTACCCGCTGGGGAGCGAGTGAGGAGAGGAGAAGGGGCAGCAGGCTCGGGTTGCCTACATGCCTGAGCGCAGTGACGTCGCAGGGGGCGGGGCTGCCGCAGAAACCGCGGGACAACCAAGCAGAACCCGGTGCGTGCTGCGAGACCAGGAGGCGGGATAAAAAAATCGGAGAGGACAGTTGTGGTTACCATAAGACAAAGGCCAGCAGAAAAACAGTGGGCACACAGAGGCCACACACAAGCATACAGATGTTCAGGCAGGTGGTTGCAGTGAGTGCTGGAGCCTGGCACTCGATATGGAGCAGGGCAGCTCATGTGCTAGGTGTGAGCAGATCAGAGACGTGATGAACATGGTGGCTGAGCTAAAAGAAGAGGTGGAAAGGCTGAGAGCTATAAGAGACTCTGTAAGGGAAATTAACTATTTCTATAATGTAATAGCTACAAAACCTGAACTATAGGGTTAACTCTTAGTGGCTCAGGGAGTCCAATATCCTCTCTACAGCAAGTCTCTCAGCCTCCACGTAGTAACCCACAGGAGCAGGGTCAGTGGGAACAGGTATCCACCCGACGGAACAAGAACAAACGGAGCAAGTGTGCTACATTAAGAAGTTCANGTCGCAGGGGGCGGGGCTGCCGCAGAAACCGCGGGACAACCAAGCAGAACCCGGTGCGTGCTGCGAGACCAGGAGGCGGGATAAAAAAATCGGAGAGGACAGTTGTGGTTACCATAAGACAAAGGCCAGCAGAAAAACAGTGGGCACACAGAGGCCACACACAAGCATACAGATGTTCAGGCAGGTGGTTGCAGTGAGTGCTGGAGCCTGGCACTCGATATGGAGCAGGGCAGCTCATGTGCTAGGTGTGAGCAGATCAGAGACGTGATGAACATGGTGGCTGAGCTAAAAGAAGAGGTGGAAAGGCTGAGAGCTATAAGAGACTCTGTAAGGGAAATTAACTATTTCTATAATGTAATAGCTACAAAACCTGAACTATAGGGTTAACTCTTAGTGGCTCAGGGAGTCCAATATCCTCTCTACAGCAAGTCTCTCAGCCTCCACGTAGTAACCCACAGGAGCAGGGTCAGTGGGAACAGGTATCCACCCGACGGAACAAGAACAAACGGAGCAAGTGTGCTACATTAAGAAGTTCACCACCTACAGTGCACTTGCAGAATAGGTATGAGGCTCTGCAGGAGGAAAAGTTCATCAGCAAGGATGAGGACTCAAAAAGTCTAGTAACTGCAGCAGACAGGTAGCCTCAGGCCAGCCATCAAGACCAATTCTGAAAAGAAACCTTGAAGGGTCATTGTTATAGGAGACTCCCTTCTAAAGGGAAGAGAGGCCCCAATATGCAGACCTGACCCATTCCATAGAGAGGTCTGCTGCCTCTCTTGTGCCCAGGTATGGAGCACTTTAGGTAAAATCTCCAACCTCGTGAGTCCTTCAGACTACTACCCACTTCTGGTCTTTCAGGTGGGTAGTGATGATGCAACAATGAGAGGCTCAAGATCAATTAAGAGAGATTTCAGGACCTTAGAGCAACTCCTAAAGGTATCAGGAGCTCCAGCTGTGTTCTCCTGTATCTCTCTAACATCAGCGATGGACGAGGGAACATTTCGGAAGAGCCAGCAGCTCAATTCATGGCTCTGGAACTGGTGACATCAACAAAACGCAAATATGATTCCATTTAAGGTGCTTTGTTTACTGTTGGATAAATATAATGAAGTGCAAGCTAATCCAGTTAGGTGTAGTAAAGTTGTGTTTTGAAACAGTTCCTGTTTAGCCACCTTGCATAGAGTTTACTTATCATAGAAGTGGATAAATTTGAAATATTTTATGAGGTTTCAGCTGGTTAAAGATGTGGTCAACATTCAAGGAAGGAAAAGCTCTACCTTTTGTTTTCATTTTTCATATGTTCTCCAGTTTTAGTGGTGCAAGTATGTGGGTCATTGCAGCTTATGCATGCTCAGTCTGGAGCTCGCTGAAAACAATTGGGTTAGGCAAACTGATTCTGAAAGGTGCTTTTGTGAAATCTATTAAGATCTCTAGGGACCAAAACAATAAATACTACTTTTTTCTATGTTGCCTTTTTTTATTACTTTTTACCCATTTGTGCTTTATCTCTTCTATCCTGTGTCACTGATGCTACTGGTTAACCATTGAAGTCCTGGTTATCCTAAGTTTACACTGAGTGATGTATTGTCATGTATAGAAGAATACTTTCTCTGAGGTAGCCTGCTGGCTACTGGCATGGTGATATGCATTGCAAATTAAACCACTTGTTTGAATTCCAAATTACTGCTTTTCCTTGGGTTAGTTCCAGAAATGCCTGAACAATGAAAATACTGAATTAGTAGATTTTTCCTATTCGAAATATTAATACAGGACATGCCTGTTGATAAGCAGAGCATCACTGCTTTTCAGGCATTATGAGAAAGTTCTGTAAGTGTTGTGAACATCCTTTCACTTATTAGTGTATTTCAGCAAGTTATTATCCTCAGGAAAACACATGCTTTTCCAATAAAAAACCAACAACAAATGTAACTGTTTTAATAGTAAAATGAGAACTATATATGGGCTTCTTGGGCTACAGAATAACTTCTTACCTGGGTCATTCACATGGTTAGGGTTGGAAATGCAATACGAATGAGGTCTTTATTTCTGCTTGATGATAAGTAAATTAATTGTTATGCTATACCTATTAAAATATGGAGTTTAATGCTGCATATTATCTGGTATCTGAGCTGATGCTGCTTTTTTGGCACTTGTCTTTAGAATAAAATTAAGCGTGTAGAGTTTTGAGGCTTATGAGACATATTTCTTTACAAGACTTGCATGAAAATAACTGAAATGGACTCTGGATTAAAAACTTTAACAAATAATCTGTGTTCCAAACAGGAATGTTAACAGCAGCTACTGATGCATACTGTCATATTGTGGCATCTCATAATTGGAACACAGTGTAATTGTTTTACACATGTTGTAGTAGAGTTCTTTAATGACATGTTTTTGGGCATATTTACTTGAAAATCAACAGAATCTCTACTATGGACGCTCACCGGTCTGGTTTCAGTAGTTAACTTAAAAATTGTTGTTAAAATCCATGCATATTGCACAACTGTGCGTGTTATCATTTTTCATACATTTTTTTCTATAACTTTTTAACTGCTTGGTTTGTCTGGACAAGTAGTGTGGAGTATCCAAGCTTTGTGAGAAGCATTACTCCCCTCATATTTAAATTGGGGATTCTGATGATCAAATTTACAAGGAATTCAGATAGTTAACCTCATGAAGAAATGTAAGCTTTGGTGCTAATTTCCAAGTTTTCTTTTTTTACATCACTTCTAAGTATATCTCTTTCCACCCTCACACTCAAGCTTTTGGCACAGAAATATATTTTAAAGGGGGTTTGTAATTTTGATGGACCTCAGTCCTTTGCCTTTGATGATTTTGAATAAAAACCACTTGATCTTTCTGTCTTCTAGCTAATTTGTGTCAACAATTAAACCAGAGGGTAAGAAACTGGATTAAGACATTGTACACAGTTCTTACAGGCCACCAAACAGTTTGCATTTGATAGTGCAAAGGACGTCGAAAAAATGTGCAGTTGGACCCTAAAGCCAAATGATACACAAAAACACTGCCATATTATGTGAACATTCATTTATTCATCTAGTTCTTCACTGAAAACAAAAACTCACCCTTCCTCCCCAGAATAGAATGACACTAATTGCTCAAGGAAGAGGTAGGAGTGCAAGCAGTACTCATGCTGACATTTAATATTTGCTTTTAGCTGTCTTGCTATTACTTCATATGTCCAAGCTGTTTTGGTATATATGACATTTACATACTTGTACTAAACTGTTATTTAAAGAAAAAACTTACTATTACACTTTTGAAGAAGGGTTAAGCTAAGTGAAAGTCATGGTTTGTTTTTTGAGATTCCTCGTTTAACTTCTTTTGCGTGTGAATATGGTAACCTTCCTCAGGCATTTGGTATCTAATGTCGTGGTAAAGCAGCTCTGAATTTTAATGAATGTCTTAGCACTGGAGGTTTAAGTTTACTGATGTTGCTCTTTATCTAACCTGACATTTGTCACACACAAAAAAATGCATGGGGCATAGTTTTCCTGAGGGAGAGGATGTGGAATAAGAAACTTGCATGTGGCTGTGGTTTTCACTGATGGTTTTCTGCTGCAGACATGGGCTCTGTACCAATTTGCTGCTGGCAGGCATGAGGCTTTCTCTGTGCCAGCAGGTGTGGCTCAGCAGTTGCTGAAACCAACAGGAAACCTCCCAAACAAGTAGTAAGCTTATTTGTATGATAATCATTTAAATAGAGGAACATAAGCTTTAAGCATCTATTTCTAAGTTAAAGTCAGTGTTTCTGCACTTTAAAAGCAACACTCAGTGAGTGGCACCAAACCTCTTTTTCTCCACTGGACACCTGCAGTGGTGTCAATAACTACTGTCATCTCCTTACTGTATTTTATAATTTTATCTTTGCCTTGCTGTTGAGAGGTCCTTTCCTATTGCCCAGTGTAAGTCCACATTTGGAGGATTTTGTGGCTAAGCTGGGACTGGGCATGGTTTTTAATACGAACACTTGCCCAAGGAAGCACTGTCAAGACCATGCCTTTATTTTCACACGCTGTTGGCAGCAGAGATCTAAGTCCCCCACCCCTTATAGCACCTGAGGATTAATCTTTTTTTTTTTTCCTGTAGAGAAGGCAAATTGAGCTCAATAACAAGGGAGAACTCACCAGTCTTGGGCCATCTCCTCATTTATTTTCAGTGTTGAAAGCATTTACTGAGTACTTTAATAAAATGCTGAGGGAAATGATGGTAGTCTACAATTCTACTGAAAGCAGTGAAGGATGTTACTTGAATGGTATAAAATTAATGCAGTAGGACCTTCAGTCTGATGTCAGCCTACTACAGCCTTCTTTAACAGCAACCTGTAACTGCAATCAGATGTTACAATGTGATGAAACACTATCTGTTGTACTTCTACAAAACTGAGTGAAAGGTCCCAAGGTAAAAACCAAGGTAAAAAAGGGAAGTAGCATGTTGGTAGGAGACAGTATTGCTTTCCTGTTGAAGAAAATGCCAATTATGAAATTGTCTGCTGTTGCAGTTTCCCCAGAAGGGTGGGAAGAAAGTGCAGGCATTTCTTGTTTCATTGAGATCTCTGTGATGGTAGCAAAGTTAGCCTTGCCAGCATGAGATAACAGAAGCAGAGGAATGACCATTTTATTCCTAAAATACTTTATATTTCTTTACCTCTGTTTTGGAGTTTACATGTGTTACTAGTGATTTTAAATAATCTGTGACTTTTCTGTTGGTAAACCGACTCCATTGAACTAACTAGGATTTGTCTGGCACAGTGCTTCAGTATGTTTAATGTAATTGAGATGGCTTCCAATATTTGTTTAAAATGTGTTTAAAAACCTCTTCTTGCTTTATATTTTTCCTATGTTTTCATTAATTTTTTCTTGCTTCAGGTATGGGCTTGTGGGCCTGTTGATTGCAAGGCTTATTTATTTGCTCAGTGTTTGATACCTGAAACACTGTAGTGTTTCCATATCCATTAGATAAGAGTATTAAGTATTGACTATGAATACTGATTAGAAATATGCAGTGTCAAGTGCCTTCTTGACTTTTACGAAATCTGCACTACTGATCCTGAATATCACTTGATAATTACACCAGTCACTTACTGTTTTCTTCAGCTCTTTACCTTCGACTCATGCATAAAATCTGTTGCATCTCAATAAAGTGCTGGTATCATTACCAGTCATTGCTTATTTCCAGACTATGTATACCACTACCAAGGATTACTTATTTCCAAAGCATGTGGGAATACATAGCGTTGAGCAATTCACCAAAGTAAGAAGCTATATGAGACTCTATGAAAACGTAACTAAAATGCAGCCTCATTTTGGCTACAATTATATTGAAGTGTTAATAAATATAGTTATAAATCATAGATAAGGATATAAATCATAGAATGGCTTAGGCTGGAAAGGATCTCAGAGGTCTTTCAGTTACAATCTCCCTACCGTAGGCAGAGACACCTAGCAGTGAATACACACTATCTGGCTGCAGACAAAGGGTTTGTTTTAGAAAACAGCTTGCAAAATGATGCAAAGTTTTGGAATTGTCAAAAAAAAAATCAGATTTGTTGCCCACCTTGTGACCTTGATGGTAATGAGAATGTTTATATGGATACACTCCGTCACAGTAGTTGGGGAAAAAAAACAGTATTTTGGGACCATGAGCATTAAATAATGCAAAATAAATGGAAAACAAGGAGGCAAATCAGAAGGCATTGCATTTTGCCAGGATACTTTAATTCTTGTCACATTTATGAGCAACTTGTCCTTATAATTTTAAAGCCATTCAGGTGTGGAGTTGACTAATGGATTTCTACAGATTGAAGATGATAAACTGTCACATGGCAGCTACAGGCAACTATTGAAAAGATTAATACTTTCAACTTGTAATCATTTTAACTGGTGACAACTTAACATCTTATGTACAAAATAGGTAGTATGAAACTTCTCCATTCCGGTGCTGAGAATCTAAATTTCTCCTCTTTGCTGAAACAATTGTGATTTTTTCATAAATGATTCCTTTGAGGAGCGTCTTAATTGGAATGAAGTATGTTTATATGTGTATATATATATATAAATACACACACACACACACACACACATATATATATATATATACACAAAGTATGTCTGAATCAGACAGCAAGTTATTTGTGATTCCTCTCTTTTCCTGTTCACAAAGACTTCCTTCTTTTTTGCTTTCTTGTCTGGTAGATTTGTCTGGTAGATATGTCTTTTAATAATCAATAAACAATACAATAGAATCATAGATTGGTTTAGGCTGAAAGAGACCTTGAAGATCATGTAGTTCCAACCTCTCCCACTAGACCAAGTTGCTCAGTTCCCCATTCAGCCTGTCTGTGAACACTTCCAAGAGGCATCCACAACATCCTTGGGCAACCCGTTTCAATGTTGCACCACCCTCATGGTGAAGAAGTTCCAAATACTCAATCTAAATCTATCCTCTTTCAGTTTCAGGCCATTGCCCCTTGTCCTGTCACTACAGAACCTTGTAAAAAGCCCTTTTCCAGCTTTCCTGCAGGCCCAGTTCATGTACTGGAAGGCCGCTCTTAGGATACCCTGAAGCCTTCTCTTCTCTAAGCTGAACAATCCCAGTTCTGTCAGCATACATTCATAGCAGAATTACTCCAGCCCTCTAATCATCTTTGTGGCCCTCCTCTGGACCATTTGAGTTGTAACAGATGATAAAAGCTTTAGATAGACACAAAAGCACCAAAATTAAGATAAATTTGCTTTTTCATGAGCAAACATATATTTTCAAACAAAAAGCACTGGAAATTGAAGGAAACTCAATGCTACATATTTATTAATGATCCACCTGAGAAACATGAAAGTAGCTTTCCTGATAGTTCTGAATAGTAAGAATTGCCCAGATAAAGGTGGGGATTTAATTTTACTAAATTCTAATTTTAACCTAAAACTTGAATATGGCTTTTTCTTGGAAGACATTTCAGAACATTTTTTTATGTTCCCTTTTTTGCAACATACAGAGAAACAGAAATTTTAGTTTTGAATTACTAAAACTGAAAATTTTTTATTTTCTGTTTCTTCTTTTTCCTCCTCCTACTTTATCATTTGTGTTTTTCCACGTCAAAGGAAAAAAAATCCAAGCCAAAAAGAAAAAAAACAACACAAGGAGAGAGAAAAGGAGGAAGAACAGGTATGGGTAATCCAATTTCTTGGACTATTTCTAACCTTGAAAAGACCCACAACTATGAGAACCCAGGCTAAGCAGCTACAGAGCTGTGGTACTGAAGTTGGAGAGTCTTTTCTGTTTCCATTCCAGACTTGCTCCAATGAGATTTCCTGGACTATTTGTCTTTCTTTGTTTTGTTAGTAAATGCCTACTGTCACAAACGTTTTGTGGATATGGATATAGGAGAGCTCAGATTTGTCAGAAAAGATTGTAACTATATCTAATGTACATATTCAAGAAGTGCAGGAAATTGAAATAGACTGACTTTTTCATTTGGTCTTTCTGCTAATTAGCTAGCAGATTTACTGAATGTCTGACTTATTAATTGTTGAAAGGAATATGTCTCTCCTTGCATCTGTCCAGCTTAGTTATTATTCTACAGATAGAAACTTGGTCAAGTTAAATACATCAGAAATACAAGAAATAGTTTTAGACCAGTGATTAGGATGGCTTCCTGATAATGTCAATGGTTTGGGCTTGGATTTGTATTCTTGTAATTCCATCTCTGCAATTTTTAAAAGACTCTAGTGTCTTTTTTTTTTTCCTTATGATATATGAAAATGAAACAACATGCATTGCTCATAGTAATTTTCATCTCTGTAAGCAAATTTTCTTACAGACCATATACTTCTAAGTCCACTTAACAGCCTAATGAACACCTTTTTGCATGTGAACTGATACATTATTCAAGGAAAAACAAGTTTACTCCAATGAATGAGAGTAAATAACCAAAGAAAAAAGGGAATAATATTGTGTCTGGCTGTTATGACTATTTTCTTGAAATATGTTTATTAAGATTAGTGATCCATTCCTCTTTAAGATTAGGATTATCCTCTTATATGGGACTAAATACAAATTCTCCACCTACTCACTGAAGAATAACTGTAAGTGCTTGTAGAAAATCTCAGCTGCCTCTTAGAGCAGCCATCCCCAGCATCTAGGCTAAGGTGAGACAGATGGTGTGCTCTGGAAAAGATGACATACAAAGGCAGAACAGACCATGGTTCAGGCCTGTTGCTGAGGGAAAGGACTGTAAAACTGTCTCTTATATTACCTTGGGCCAAGTCAGCTGAGCAAGATTAGACATCTGTTGCAGGTTGTTTGAGTTATCTTAATTGGCCTAGATTGTGCAAGTGCCTCATAACTCATTTCTTTCACTGATAAGGCCTTGGAAAGTTGTCTTAGGTGCATAGTAAAAATCAGCTGAAAGAGGTAATACTTTCAGTTAGCACATGTATTTTTTAAGATTCTTCACTTTTGTGGTATTTTCAACCTCATCACGTTCATATCTGGAAAGTGTAGTGTGTCATTTATGCTTACAAGTGTCATTTTTGGGGTCTGCTTCAAGGTCCAATTTAAATTGCACATGAAAACAGAGTGAGGCAACAGACAATAATAGCAGGCAGTCCTTGATTTCTACCACATTCCCTTGCACAAAATTCATTGTTTATTCTCATTTATCTTGTCTCCACACAGTTATGTTTTCTCTGCATGTTTGGGGTTTTGTTTTTTTCTTCTGCTTATATGTTGATCCTATTTTGATACTTAAACTATCTGGGGTAGTCACATTTTCAAAGAGTTTGATATTGAACGCTTCCATATTTGAGTCTTTCTGAAACATGGCCACTGGAATTTCATGCACATCTTACTGTATCAGGTTTTTGACACACTGGTCTTGTTTAAGAGATAGTCCACCACCTCCTGATCATAGAATCTTAAAATGTTTGGGTTGAAAGGTGCTTGCAGGATATCTGCAACGAGATCAGGTTCATCAGAGCCCCATCTTACCTGACCTTGAATGTTTCCAGCAATAGGCTTCCTAACACCTCTTTGAGCAATATGTTCCCGTGTTTCACCAGACACATTGTAAAAATGTCTTCTACATATCCAATTTAAATGTACCTTCTTTTAGTTTAAAACCATTACGCCTTGTCCTTTCACAACAGGTCTGCGAAACAGACCATCCTCACCTTTCTTACAAGCTCCCTATGAGTACTGTAAAGCCACAATAAAATTTGCCCAGAGCCTTCTTTTTCGAAGGCTGAACAATCCTAACTCTCCTTCTTCATAGCAGAAGTAGTCCATAGATCTGATAACTTTTGTGACCTTCTTCTGAACATGTTACAACAGAACAGAATAGAGGAGAGCAAAAAAGAGAAGACAGGTAAGAGATCAGAACACCACTCTGGGCCGCAGTGGTGTCTGGTGGGCTCTGGCCTCCCCCTTGCTCCTCGGATGACAATTTCACCTCTTTTTAAAACTGAGTATAAAGGTGCTCCTTTTTTTTCCCCCATCACCAGGGATTTCTTGTGACTGCTATGACTTTTCAAATATCTTAGAGTAATGTAGCAACTACATCAGCCAATTCCTTCAGGACTCTGGGATACAATGATGGTTCTTGATTTTTAGAACAATATCTCAGGCTCAGTCAAGGAGTTCTGTAGAGCTGTCCATGACCAAAGTGACTGAAACTTAGAGAATGAAAGGAGTACAGAAATGCTTTTTAAAAACGCTTTTAATACATAAATAAAGTGTCTTTCACTGGACTATCTGGGGTACATATTTTGTTTGCCAATGCTTTATCTTGTTGTCGAGGATTTTCTGGGACAGTGAGACAATGCTAGAAAGTTTAACACTTTTTACAAGTTTTCAATACATTTTTGCAAACAGCAATCACTTTATGCTGCCCACACTACTATTTAAAGCAGGGTTCCTTGTTTCTGAACTGACAAGTGAAAAGATTCCACTCCGGGGACCGTTTTCTGACAGGCACTGCCTGCAAAGGATCAGTCTCCTAACACTAGATGGGGCTGCTGTTGTGCAACCCCATGTGTCTGCAGACAAAGAAAGGAGCAACCAGGACTACAGACGGCCTCAAGGCAGGTGTCACCTTCTCTGAAGCACTTGGTAGGAAATGCTCTTATCATGTAACAGCTAATTGCTTGGTATAGGAGTGGCGGTATTAAAAAAAAAAAAAAATCCTTTAAATTGTTGTAAATAGCACCACTAGAACTGGGAAAAAAAAAATCAAAGCTAGGTCAGAGCATATTTTATGGTGTTGGAAGAAGGGGAAGTTCTCCTTAATATCTATAAATATGTGAAGGGTGAGGGTCAGGAGGATGGAGCCAGGTTCTTCTCAATGTCATCTAGTGACAGGACAAGGGGCAATGGTTGTAAGTTGGAACACAGGAGGTTCCATATGAATGTGAGAAGGAACTTCTTCCCAATGAGGGTGATGGAGCACTGCAACAGGCTATCCAGGGGGTTTGTGGAATCTTCTTCACTGGAGACGTTTTAAACCCACCTGGATGTGTTCCTGGTGACTTGGCCTAGGTGATCCTGCTGTGTCAGGGGGATTGGACTGGATGATCTTTCGAGGTCCCTTCTAATCCCTAATGATTCTATGTTTCTATGAACAAGCTGTTATTTATTTGTCTCGGAGCAGAATTTGGATTTACTTCTATGCTCTCTCAATGTGAGCAGATCATGATGCAGTTTATTTTGTCAGAGCATCAGAAATCATGTTTTTATTGAGCGCATTCCAAGGTGAAAGTGACTGAGGAAGCAGAAGCAAGGAGGCAGTGTTTAATATCTGAGAAAATGGGCAGCTGCACCTGCTTCTTCATCTACATAGTGTTTTGGGTATAGAGAAGAGAGCTGGTTAGCACCAGGATTCCTCTGTTTTAGCAGATCTATAAGGTTACTAAACACACATCCTAAAATGTCCTAATCCAAAAAGAATATCAAGTGCAAGGAAGAAGGGAAACACTGTAGTGAGCAATGCAGTTGACTAAAAACAACTACCAAAAAACCTAAGTAGAATTTCTTGAGATATGCAGACTGCCTTCTTCTAGGACTTCCCTTCACACCAGACAACTAAAATGTTCAGAAAGTAAGTGTGGCTTATATTAATATATTTTGGGGTTTTTTTAAGTGTGAACGAAGACTTATTATCCGTTAATTAGCCAATTCTCATAGCAGAGATGTAATGAAATTGATGTCATCTAGATCATATTGAGGATATGTGCTTTAAATTCTATTCTTATAAATTTGTACCAGATGACATAAGCATCTATGTGAGTGCTCGAAGTCCTGCACAAAGCATCAAAAATGTACTAGCTGTGTTTCATAATGGAGAAGTCCACATTTCTTTCCTCTCTCTTTGAAGACATGCATTTTCAATCCACCACATATATATATATTGTTTTCTACACATTTTTCAGTTGTGTAGGAAATGAAAAATCGTGATAACAGGAATTTCAGAAAGATTTTTAGTAAGGGTAGGAATAGCTAAGAAAAAGTTGATGCAATATAATGTTGTATAGACACAACCACATGACTGTAATGCAAGCAGATTCCGTAGTTACAGAAAATCATTGCCATCTTACAGGCCATGTTAAAATTAGTTGATATTTTACATTTTTGCTTTGCTTTACTGAAAAGCAGGTGTCCTGCAGCTGTTATCTTTGTTAGCTATTTAATGAAAGAATAAGGACTGAATATGGAAGTGTCCATGTATGGAAGGTAACACATGTTGAAAAATACAAGTTTTCTTTTCAGTTGTTTTTGATATATTACAACACTTCAGTGAATCTGAACTTTTAGCAGCATGTTTTACATGGACTCTCAATAGGATTCCAGACAGGATGAGCATCTTAGGTGGTAAGGCTGGCATTCAGAGGGCAAAAATCAACACTTGTAATGTGGGCTTTGGCCCGAGGACTTTTGGATAGACCTCAAACAACCACAAAGGCACATAAATGAAAACCAATACAGAGTATTCTGGAAAAGCACAGGATATAATTTTTGCCCAAATAAAAGGAGGCCTGCATTCCTCAGAAGAAATAAATACCAATGGATCTACTAGCAGCCTCATTCACAATCTGACTGAACCCATGAAACTATGGCCTCACAAAAAAAAAATTCTCTTTAAGCATCTCAGGTTTATCTGCAGGCAAATTTAGCAGATTGTATCATCAATGGGGACAGTATGTGTGTGGAATGCTGCAAAAAGCTGCTGACAGCTGAATTGCAACTGTTCTTCAAATGTCACACCACAGATAAATCAGAGCATCCAAGAACATAGATCACAGAAAATGCCCTCCTTTTCAGAAGTTACAGCATTAAGTCTGTTTAATGCAGGGTGACCCACCAGGAGCAAAGCTTCAGTGGTAGAAATTGCAATTGATTGGTGTAGCAGAGTCACTAAGGCTTTGTGGAGAGTGGCAGATTGTTCTAGCCTAGGTACTTCTTTGCAAATATTTATTTTAATTCTCAAAATGAAAGATAACACTATTTCACAGCAAGTGGCATCCTCTACCATCAGGTTTTTTTGTTGGATTAAGCCAGAAAACACCTCCCATACTTCTTGCAAGATTTCTTCACAGGGAGGGGGACAGAGCACTTGAACAGGCTACCCAGGGATGTTGTGGAGTCTCCTTTACTGGAGGCGTTTAAGACCCACCTGGATGTGTTCCTATGTGACTTGGTCTAGGTGATCTTGCTGTGGCAGGGGGATTGGACTAGATGATCTTTCAAGGTCCCTTCCTCTCCCTAATGATTCTGTGATTCTATGGTTCTGTAATTCTTGTAACAGAAATTGAAGACTGTAACTCCCACTTAACTGCATATCTAGCAGTATGGATGCACCACTGTTGGACTGCTGCATAAATGATTCTTCAGGTTTAGCCTTGAACAGATTTTTTTTGTCTTGTGAATACAAGATTGCTGTTAGTCCATCCAGGACTCTAAAATCTGGGGTACTTTGTACACTGTGATCTAGATGTAACTTATCTTTTCTGTATCAGTCCTAAGTGTTTCGGAACATGAAAACATAAAGTTCCTACTGACAAAGTAATGGCAAAACGAAAGGACAAACCTTTTAGTACAGTGACAGGAAAACATGAAGTTTTTGGCTGCCACCTTTAAAATTGTGGTAGACGTTACTTGTGCTGTTAGGTACTCTGCTTCATCACAGTGTTCAATCTTATCTGAGACTGCTTTAGACCAGAAGGTATTTAAGGTATTTTAGTTAGAACTACTCCCTCTTATGCTTACACTGCTCTGCTTTCTTCCACTTCACAGCCAGACAGGTTAGTCTCCTGGATTAGCACCGAAATGAAAGAGAAGCACTCACATGGACAGAGATTGGTCTCGGTGATTAAATGTCAGATGATGTGAATCACCATCTGAAGAACAACATATACAGGGAGTTCAGCCTCCCCAAGGACTGCTGACTCACTTCTGATGCCCTGCTCATCGGAGGGCTGGATTGAGAACCAAGGCTGTTTGAACAGTCTGTGAGTTACGGCTAACACTGGGATTGTAAGGAGGAGGCTCTAACTAAGCATGCAAACCCAGCCTGTTTCTGTGTGGCTCTGCTCAGCTGGCAGCCTGCTTGGCAGGCCTTTGCGGAGTGACTTGCCAAGAGCTGGTTGAGAAATAGAGATGCTGCATGGTATGAAGGGTTAAATGCTGATTGCATATGAGCTAGCAAGTTCAGGTTGTAGGGAGTGGAATGGGAAGTGAGTAAAGAGAAGCACTGGAATATGCAACGCTCAGGAATTGTGGGGTAGTACCAGATCATTATCTCAGCACAACTCAATTACATCTCCACTCCGCTAAGACACTTAGCCACCTCTTCAATGAAAAGTGGGTCATTTGGAGCTTGTTTAGAGAAAAAATATGGACTTTAACTTGTGTCTGCTCTTGGGGAGGCTCAAAGAGCATATTCAAAATATGCATGACTAGAATGCAAGATTTAAGGACTGTTGCTAAAACCAATGCAGAAGCAGGGGACCAGCCTGAAGCACTGAAATAAGCCCTAGCAGTCTCAGAAGCAAGGAACCTACTACCACCATGTACTTCTGAGGACAGAGCCCAGCAAGGACACCTGATGAGCAGTAGGGATTGAGTCACCTGGAAGTAAGAGAGTGTGCCTGGTTTTTTTAATTGTGGTAATGTATACCTGAAGGAGTTAAGAACAGTCAATTCAGCTTACAAGTCAGGCTTTGCAGTTTTGTCATGAACCAATCCTTGTTTCTTCAGGTGGCCTTGGGCAGCTGATCTTTGTATGCTATAATTTAGTGTTTCCTCTATTTTCTTGATAGGGTCTACAATTGCGTGTGGTTGGGGGGTGAATAGAAATCAAAAGCTAGTGCACTGAACATAGTTAATTTCTTGGTCTGAATCTGGTGAGCATAACGAACATGTAAGGAGTTTCTGAAGGTTGCACAGAGAAGTTGTATGACTAGTGTTTAAGTAGCTCACAGTATTATGGTGGGGTCACTGGGATGGAAGTGCTTTTGTTGGCTCATTGTGCTGTCCCATGGCAGAGTTAAATATATTTCCACTTGTGAGACAGGTTTTTCTAGGAGCCCTCCAAACAAGGAGGTCATGGTGTTTCTAGGCAGCATATCCCATTACACTGCCTTCTGTGCTGTTAAAGTTGTCCCAATGTGTAATCTTTATCTTTCTTAATGAAATAGATTTATTCAGTTCAGTGTTCTAAAACTGGTCATAGTCTTGCAATGAAGATATTCAACTATTTAAGTTAAATTTATTTTAAAAATACTTTTTATTAAATATTGATAGCCTTTAAGTTGCTCATTAATTGATCACTATTGTGATTACTGAATTTCAGTTTATTCCAGCTAGAATTATGCAAAACTACAGAAGTAGTTTTTGCTTATGCTTATAAAATTTTGATGGATTTTTTTTTAATTTAGAAATCAGTGCTTGGGAGTTTGGTCTTTTGTGACCAGAAGTAAAGATACAGACAAACCAAAAGCATATTCTATGATTCTTATTCCCACTGAGTATAGATAAATGTCCCCAATATTTTTCTCCTATTTAGATGATCGAGGTAACATCAATGGGAACCATTCTCATTCTAATAACTTCTTTGTGAAAAAAACCATCAGTTGATTTGAAAATTTATTTTAATTGACATTTTTGGAATTCGTTTATTAGCCACAGCTCTGTACACCAAATGATGTTTTTTTTCAGCGGTTGTCTTTGAGAGCTGTATGGAACAGTGTACACTCCTCAAATATATTTTATTTTTCTTTTTTTCTCTTTTTTTTTTTCCTCAGTTGAGCTAGATGGATTTGCAATTTGGAAGTGTGAGAGATTCAGGATGTGAGTTACTACCAAAAACATATTGAGATCTTTGACTTACTAATTAATTTGATGGCTCTTTAGGTTTTATCTCTGTAAGTTTACAAGACAAACTAGAAAAAAGAGTTAGTACAGAAAAATTTATCTCAGATTTTCACGTATATGTCTAACAAAATTTTTACATTTGCTTTTTCCCCATCTTTTTTATTGGTTAATCATGCATTTTCCCTGAAAATAGCTTAATGTCTTTTAATGTATTATATTACAGTTGTATTATATCTCACTTCATTCCCACCCCTGTAGTATTTCAGGCAAAAGTGGGTAGGTATTTTTGCCTTTGAGGCAGGTGCACAGCACAAAATCCACATATAAATGTAACAATGTGAATAAGTTTCTGTGATTTTCAAGCATTGCTTTTTTCCCCACATATGGAAGCATTACTATTGATGTGTGATTTTTTTCACTGGTGCTTCCACTCTTAATGTCAGCTTGTCCTAAAGATATATATGTCTGCTTCATACTAATGATGCTGAAAGCTGCAGCAGGGACATCATTGCTCTGATGGCTCTGCATTTCATTACATTTTAGGTAGCAAAGCGACTCATTAACAGCAATGTTGCTTTTACTGGACTGTGTGAGCTGGAATATTTAAAACCACCATGTTTAGTCTGCCAGCAGATAAAATGTCAGAACGTGAAATCAGTGCTGTCATGTATGTAGCATGTTCCGTTAACATTTAAAAGAAAAAACTTAATGAACTTGAGTAAATAAGAAAAAGAAGTGAAGCTAACCAATGTTTTCTAGATCCCTGTCCACATTACATTACGTGTGTGGTTATTGCATGCAAGAAATTGGATCTTTCTTTAAGTGCAGCTAACAGAAAGTGTTACTAGCTCCATTTTCCTAAGCGCGGTCTGCTGAATTGTTATACAATTGTTGCTTTGAAAATACTGGGGTTAATTTTACAATGCAGTAAACCCTCCTGAATGTTCTGTTTATGTTTGCTTTTTAGTGAGGCACAAACCCAGGTTTAAAAGAATATGTTCCACTTACCTGTTGTCTTGGTCAGTTTTTTTCACACAGAAGTTCTGCAGCACCTTCAAGCACTAATGTCATTGCCAGACCTATTCCTGTTGCATAGAAATGCTCAAGCAATAAATAGTTCAGTTAACTATTTATGATATCACAGAAAGACAGAGTTATAGTAAAAGGTCTCATCTCAGCTGGACATCTGGTTCAAAACGCTGAAAATACCCTATGCCAAATTTTTGGAAGTAACTAGTATCCCAGGAGACAAGATTCTTTATCGATAGTGTCCCACAGGCACACACAGATAGAAGCAGGCAATTCCTGAATCTTCAAAAGTACTTACTTATCCAAAACCTATTCAAATAAATGGAAGAGAGATCCCTTGAAGTTTTCAAAGCTCTCACTAGGTAATTTCTGCAACTAGCAACTCTTTTAATATCTTTGATGTTAAAGTTTTGGCCTTTTTACCTTGATGTGTGTGAACAAGAACCAAGGCCTGATAAAGTCCTTAGGTAATAATGGACAAATAAATTGGATATTCAAGGCAATGATTTTGTTTGTTTGTTTGTTTTGATTATTTTTCAAAAGGCAAGAAAGAGACACAATAAAAGTAGATAGTGTTAAGATTTTGGTGTTGATGGATATTTAGTTATGTTAGAGAGCTAACTATGTCTTTGGGTTATTTTGCTAATTTTTATTACATGGCTGTTTAAAAACACTTCCTAAATCTGTGTGTTCTTTAAGGTCACTGCAGTCACTTCTAAGTATGGTGTCGTGATTCATAGCATTTTGAGTAATGGTGTGTGAAAAAAGACTTTGTTTATGTAAGTGGAGTTACGTGCTAAGACATAGTTCTTATTTCTGGACCAATGAGTATCTGAAATGTGCTTGGCTTTTTAAATTGTCAGGAGAAATAACCTTTAATATTTATTTTTACTAGATAATCAGCTGTGCACAGACAAAATGGATGTTAGTATTTGATCCTCATTTTACGCGACAGAGAACGCAGGGTGTTGCATCTTTTTGCAGAAGGTTTGTTTTTACCAGGCTGAACAAACGGAAACACATCGAAGGCTGTGGCTAGCAATAACTCTTTTGTAAGGGACCAGTGTTAGTGGGTGAGGAGGTTAGGTTCCCTGTGTTTAAATTTAGCAGATGTTTCCTGTGCATAACCAAATGGACGGTCAGAACCCTTACACCTCATTTTAAGTGTGCTTGACACATAAACTTAGGTCAGACATCCAATATTCCTACACAGCTGGAGAAAGGTAAGGTGCTGTCCTCACCGGTAGTTAATTAGTGCTGTCAGTAGTCATAAAGCCAGCTGGAGGCTCATCTGCCCCATCCCATCTCAGCCAGCTTTTTCTTGTGCAGTAATTTACTGTTCTGGCAGCTGCATCAGGAAAACAGGCTGCAGACCAAAGCACTACAATGATCTAGGTTAAAGCAAACTTCTGTAAAAATGTGAGGATGGTAAGGAAAGGCATCTTTAATAATTTCTGTGATGTGAAATGATTTGAAATGTTACCATGATAACCCCGTTTTGTTGGTATAGCTGTGTGGAGACAACTCCAGCGACATACAGCTAGGAAAGGACAGGAGAGCTTTAAAGCTGATATGCTGTGAAAGTCAAAGTTCTATAGCGATATAGATAGCTACATAGAATGACATTGGAAATGGGCAGTTTTAATGCAAAACTTATTGACCATTAATTCCTGTGTGAATTTGTGCAGAACATTATAGGACACCTTAAAAAGAGAACAATGTATTGCATAGAAACACTAGTGGCATACATTTTTGCTTTTCGCCAGTTTAGATCACTGGATTTTGATTTCATGCTTATTTTATTGTAGTTGTTGTGTGGTAAAATGAAAATTTTTGAAAAAATCATTATTTTGAAAACTTTAAATTAAGCATTACACATAATTTGACCAGAAAATATGTTAGGAAAGGTATTGTCCATAAAAGGGAGTAATTTTATCAAGGAAAGAATTACCCTTTCATCAGCTACCTCAATGCTTATCTCACCCAAACTCTGCTCATGTTTTTCAGTTCAGCAAGGGAAAAAGCCCTGTCTTAAACATGATTATGCTAAGACTATTCTGCTCACAGATTCTTACCCTTGCAGAGATGAATGAATAAAGAATTAAAGAAAAGGCTTCTGGAATCATAGCACTGATTAGCATGAAAAACTAATAGAATAATTTAAACTACCCCCAGTTTTGTAAAAGGGTGAAAAGGTTATGTCATTCTTAAATACCAGCCTTTCTAAAGACTTTCAACAGGTTATTAAGTTGCTGTGAGTCTGTAAAAAGGAAAAGAAAACTGAAGATAAGCATTCAATAATGGATAAGCTCTGTGGTTCTTTTCAAGTGTCATTGTAACATATGGTGATAGAAATCTCTCTTCTCTTGATAGCAGAAGCAGATTTGTATTTTGTCTTTATAATGTTTTATTAAGTGATTATGGAATTGGGAAGATACTGCTGGTTTTGTCTGATCCCACCATTTTTCACTTAAACAGTGAAATGGTTCTGACAACAGGTGCATGTGCATTTAGCTTTATTATGCTATTTGTGTAGGCGTTTCTAAGAAAATATTTGCAATTTCAATTACAACTCGAATGTTTTAATTTTTGCCTGAACCTGGATTTATCTTTAGTTCATGTGTAGCAACTTTTGTGGCATTTTCTTAATTTACATTTTAGTTGAGCTTTAAACCTTCTTAACAGATGAGGAAGTACCAAGAGATTATGCAACCATTTCAGTAATGGAGAGAAAAACACTTTTAAAATATATTTTAATATGTTAGACACAGCCGTAAGGCAAAATATGTTGCCAATAGAACAGAAGTTAAACTTTGATAGTATTTTGATATGAAACAGACTATAGTAGAGGAATCATAGAAACCAGATGGTAAAAGTGGTATTTCCCATAACTGACAGCATTAGAAACCCAAGCACTAGTACCAGCTATATAGCTATAGGACATACTTATTTCAAAGGCATCTTTCAAAGGTAGTTTGAATGTTTGACTTTCCTTTTAAAATATCTTGTATGATTTTTTTTTAGATTTTAATATCATAACTGCCATAGATACAAAATACTAACCTTTAAACTGCCTAAAACAGAATTTTTACTCTTTCCTTCACGGCATTCTGCCAGGTAAATGAAAACAGAAGTTTTAATGTTCAGTTCATAGTTCTACAGTGTTTTCTTTTTGGGAAGAGCATGGGAATAATATCACCAAGTCTTTGATTGTTTTGTTTACATGGATGGACACCTTTTATCTGTTCCCTGTTGGCAACTGACTAATCAGTTTGCATTTAAGTAAAATAAATAAATATCAAGCAAGTGTATTGCAAAAAGAAAATGCCTTTTCATAGAATAGTAGAAACATTTAGGTTGGAACAGAACTAACCAATATCACAGTGAGTGCACTGATAGTGGTAATCCTTATTCACAGAATCACAGAGTGATCATGGTTGGAAAGGACCTCCTAGATCACCAAGTCCAGCCATACCCATAAGAACAAAAACCCTAAATACCTGGATACCTAAATACCTGATTGATCGACAAACACAAAATAACTCCCTGCATACCTGCCACTATAGCAGGGTGTGAAGCACCATGTCTAAACATTTCTTAAATGCCTCCAGGGATGGTGACTAATCCACTTCCCTGGGAAGGCCATTCTAGTGCCCCACCAGTTTCTGTAGAGAATTTCTTCCTAAAAGCCAGTCCGAACCTTTCCTTGCTTCAACTTCAGACCATTTTCCCTGGTTTTATTATTAGTTACTAAGCAGAAGAGGCCAACACCTACCTCACTGCAACCTTCTTTCAGGTAGTTGTAGAGGGCAATGAGGTTCCCCTTCAGCCTCCTCTTCTCCAAACTAAACATGCCCAGCTTCTTCAACCTCTTCTCATACGACTTGTTCTCTAATCCCTTCATGAACTTGTTAGCTCTCTTCTGGACATGTTCCAGCATCTCAGTGGCTTTCCTATAATGCTGGGCCCAGAACTGAACACAGTAGTCAAAGTGAAGCTTCACAAGGGCCAAGTATAAGGGCACAATAACTTCCTTTCTCCTGTTGACCACTATTCCTGATACAAGCCAGGATCCTGTTGGCATTCTGGCCTTCTTTAGTTAGCCCAAAGGCAAATAAATTGATAAAAAGGCTTGAACTAAATGTTTTGAGTAATTCAATTAACTTGGCAAAAACTGTGAAATTAAAATACAGCTGGGGCTGATGTTTAAGAAACTTTTTTGTTGAGTTAGAATGTCTTTAATTGACAGGGACAGGTTACTGGTATGCATGTACACATTTGTCCTTGTGTACATACTTCTTCATGTATTAAAAGGTACACAAGGTGTGGGTGAAAATCCTGGTTTTGTTTTGAATACACCCAAAGAAATGAAGCACAATAGAAATGTTCAGTTTTGTTACTGTAACTGACCGCTTCCCCTGGCTAGTCTGGATTATTTGACAGTAACTAACTAAAAAGGTGTCAGCTCTTTGATGACATGTAGCAAGTTATTCAGAACATGTTCTAATGAGAGGTCGACTCCAAGAATCAAGTACACCACCATGAATCTTGTTTTCCCAGAATTCATTACTCAGAATGTGAATAGTGAATGTGTTTGTAGGTGAATAACTTCTATTCTCATTCTGAGAAGTTTTTGATTTCAATTCTCTGTCACATTATCTAGTCGAATACGAATCAGGTGAATGTGATCTTGCACTGCTAAGGTCAGAAAGTTAAAAAAATTCAAAGTGAAAGAAAAGGGCTGAAAGTAATATTATAAAGCCTTCTTTCTCTCATGCTTTAAAGCTACTGTTCCCATAATGTCACTGAATCATTTTAGTGGTGATCTAATATTTTTGAATCATCATGCTGAGGATGATGTGGGCTTTGATAAATCTGAAGAAAAAAAGTATTTCTGCATAGACTTTGAAGTCAGGGATAATTCAAGGACCTTTTGAAATCAGTTATCCTTTTACCTGTCTAGTCAATAGGTAACAGTTTATCCTTGAATTACTAGAAATATGTTGTGGGATTGATAGGGGATATGAAATAGGTAAGATTTGTTTGTTTTATTCAATGTAAGTGTAAATTCCCATTATGTATCTGCTGTTTGGTTGAGTATATCATCCTATTGCAACTTGTGCACTGCAATTTCTGAAACTGTTTCATTTTGTCCAGACAAAGGAGAAGCCTTAGGTTTATTTTGGAAAATAAGCTCTCCCAATGACACTAGACCTATGAATAGTATTTAAGCAGAGAAATACACAAATAAATAAACATTGTGAAATATGTTGTATTTTTATCCGTTAGTGAAGAACCAGTAGCTATGACATGGGAAACAAAAGCAGCTTGCATTAATGTAACCTCAGTGTTTTGAGGCCTAGATAGCAAATTTATTCTTTTACTGCACATTTATAAGTAGAAGTCTGAAGAAAAATGTGGCTTTCTGTTGCACTCCTGCTGAGACAGACAAATGCCACAGATGTAAGTTTCCTAAATTCCAGCTTTGACTACGTTAACAAAGCAGGCTTCTCTCTAATTTTGCAGTTAGAGTAGCTGCTAACCCATCCTAAACCCATGGGGGAAGTCTGATTCTGTTCTGCTGTTTCAATGACAGTCCTTTTGTAAAAGCACATTTAAGAAAATTGTGCACCAACATGGTCAGCATTTTGTGATTTCCTCACTCATTAATAATCTGAAGTGCTATAACTACATTAGAAAAGTAAAATTAAGACAAATACTTCCTTTCACTCTGTTCCTTCCTAGCTCAGCTAAGTCATTTGTATAGGTGTTGATTGTTTATGCTTTAAATCAGATTTTGTTCAATCTCTAGATAATATATTGAAAAGAAAAACATGTGATTTAAAGCATGCAGTAATTAAAAGTGTTGATATCCTAGTCAACTGCTTGAATTTACTATCCTGACAAAGAGATTCTGTGGTTCTATGAGATGTCTCTCTATTGCTGCCTTCTGTTGTATTAGAATTTTATCTGATATAAGCCATATCCTTCTGCTTGGGCCAAGAAAAACTCTTCAGCTATTAGGTGTATCTCGTTTTGCTTTAATACTGTTCTGCACATCAGAACTTGTGAAGTTACTATCCCTGTCAGAATGTGTTGTTTTCCAGAGGAACATTTTAGTTTGTTCTTGGCTCACACACCAGAGACCTGTGCTGCCAGCCAGGTTGACCTGAACAGGGTGAAGAGCTAGGCAAAGACAAACCTAATGAGGCACAACAAGAGTAAGTGTAGGGTCCTGGACCTGGGGAGGAACAACCATGTGCATCAGTACTGGCTACAGACTGACCTACTGGAGAATAACCCCAAAGAGAAAGATCCTGGAGTCCTGGTGGATAATAACTTCACAGTGAGCCAGCAGTGAACCCTTGTTGCCAAGAAGGCAAATAGTGTTCAAGACCCGCCTGGATGTGTTCCTGTGTGACTTGGTCTAGGTGATCCTGCTGTGTCAGGGGGATTGGACTAGATGATCTTTCGAGGTCCCTTCCAATCCATAGTGATTCTATGATTCTAGTGCATGAAGAGTTGTGTGACTAGTGGGTCTAGAGAGATCATCCTCCCCCTCTACTGTGTTCTGATGAGGCCATATCTGGGGGTACTCTGTCCAGTTCTGGGCTCCTCTGTTCAAGACAGGCATGGAGAGAATCCAGCAGAGACCAGCAAAAATGATTGAGCACCTGGAGCATCTCTTTCACAAGGAAAGGTTGAGACAACTGGGGTTTTAGCCTGAAGACAAGAAGACTGATAGGAGACCTTATTCATCTCAATAAATATCTGAAGTATGGCTGTAAGGGGAATGGAGCCAAACTCCTTTCAGTTGTGCCCAGTGACAGGACAGGGAGCAATGGGCACAAGCTAGAACACTGGAAGTTTCATTTAGGTACAAGGAAAACCTTCTTTACTGTGCAGCTGACAAAGCCCTGGATCAGGCTGCCCAGGGAGCTTGTGGAGTTCTGGAGATACTCAAAACCCACCTGGATGCACTCTTGTGTAATGTGCTTTAGCCAAGTTTGCTTTGGTGGGGCGAGGGTTGGACTAGATGATTTCTGGAGGTCACATCCAACTCAAATGATTCTGTGATACTGTGAAACAGATTCAGTAGCAACACCTTTACGCTAAGCAAGTGTGATGAGAGCTAAAGCGCAGTACATCACAGGAGTGCATTGTGCTTAAGAGCAGTGCTTATATTCAAACACTTTTTCCACTTTAAAAAAAGGTGCTGACTTGCTGGTAAGTGTCTCTTTAGATTCAGTGAATCTTCTTAATGTAAGAAAATTGATTTGAATACTACTTAGATCTCCCATCAAATATACGGCAGAAGGAAGCAAATTTAGTTTAGAATATTGAGCATATAGTTAAATTACATAGTCTATGCATATCCAGTCTCCTTTTCTCCCTTAATTGGCCTAATACTCAAGTTAGTGCTGCGCGAAATCATTTAGAAGGCAGCTGTATTCAAACTCACATCTCTGTTATAATATGTAGTATTCCTGCTGATCTAGTCTGGAGCTGCCTTTGCCCTGAACAGGAAGTAGAAATTGTGCTAAACTGTGTGATGGTTTTCTGATACGCCCAAATGTTAATTAGTGATTGAGCTGAGCTAAGTGATCTTGTTCACCTTGCCATTAGCAATAGCAATACAATTTATTAACTTGTATTTAACCATGATGTATTCACTGACTTGTCTAGCTGACCACAAATATAGAAGGCATCTGTTAATGTTCTGCAGCTGTTGCCCCAAAATGCAAGGTCAGAAAATGTACAAGTGTTTTCTTTAGTCAAACAGGAAGAAAATTTTTATGAGAGTGGTGAGACACTCTAAGAGATTGCTCTGAGAGGTTGTAAAAGGCTTATTCCTGGAAACATTCACCATCAGGCTGGATGGGGCTCTGATCAACATAGTTACCAATGTCCTTGCTCACTGCAGATGGGTTGGACTAGATGACCTGTAAAGGTCCCTTCCAACTCAAATTGTCCTCTGATTCTGTGATTCTTAAATAGGCATTAATAAATGAATTTTAAAATAAGTGAGTTTTAAAAACTTCAATAAATAACATTTAGGTGGATTCAGAAAAAGAAGACTGAGCTTCAGGAAGGAAAGGTATCGGGAAGCTTCAACAATAATTTTTTTCCTTGTTTCACGTGTATGGTGGTTTTATTTTGTTTTCTTTGTTTTTACCACTTTACCCAGCTATTAAAGGTGGTCATACTTCTGTGATAACTGTCACAGTCTGATACAAATGCACTCTAGCAGAAAAACAAGGAGGTGTGTCCTCCACCTTCCTTTTTTGGCATGTTGCTGTTTCAGGTATTCTTTTCAATTCTTTTAAGCACTTTTGTGGGAAAAGTTTTACTCAAATATCAAATGCATTTGGAGTAGAGCTATTGGTTTTGCAAAAATGAATGACTTTTTATATCTTTGTAGGTTACTTTACTAATTCTCTCATTTGGAATGCCAGACCGTTTGTGGCTGTTGGTTTAAAGTGAAATGTTTCTGTAAATAAAAGGAAGAGAGCATGGACAAATCATAGAGAAGAAACCTGGCAGTTTTTCCAGGTTGTGGATGGTATTTTATGTCCCACAGTCCCCAGATTTTATTTTTTTCCCAGTGTTTCCATGAGAAAACATGAGTGCAATATTTTAGCATCTGGCGCGTTTGATCATTCTACCATGATTTGTGGTATTTTTGAGAATTATTCTGAGCTGAAACTACCATTAATTTTGCAATATCAAAGAACAGAGTTGGGTTCTTTATCAAGGAATTACCTTGCAGATTAACCACATTATCAATGTTAACACTTTGAGAATGCTAAACACCTAAAAGCAGATTAGAGATTAAAAATGGATCAAGTTAGGCATTAGGCAGGCCAACATTTTTCTTCAAATTGTATTTTTTAGCACTAACAAAAATGTAGCTATGCACGATTCTGCAAGTATTAGTATCCGTTGTAGAATGCAGACTAGGTAATGCAAACCGTATTTTGTCTCTGCTTATCTGTCCTCATAGGATACAGTTGGTTGCCTGGGCTGCACTCATGCATTGCTGGCTCACGTTCATTTTTAATCAACACCCCCAAATCTTTTCTCCCCAGAACTGCTCTCAATCCATTCAGCATCCAGCATGTATTTGTGCTTGGGTTTTCCTCAACCCAGACATAGAACCTTGCACTTGGACATGAACCCCATGTTTTCAAGACTGTCAAGATCTCTTTGGAAGACCTTGCCTCGCTCCATTGTGTCAATCAAACTACATAGCTTGGTATCATCAGCAAATTTCCTGAGGGTGCACTCAGTGTCACTGGACCAAAAAGAGACCCTTGAGGAAGAGGACCCATAACTGATCCTCTCTTGGACATCAGTGTGATGAGCTATAAATTACTCGCCTGGGGTCCAGGGTTAGTCGAGAGGTGTTCTTGTGGGAGATCTGGCGGGACTTTTACATACAGACCAATATGATCTGGTAAAAGCTCGGGAATATCCGAGGACAAAGTGACACACACAAAATTGACCCAGGAATGAACGTTTATTAAACAAAGCCACTAACTTATATAGACTTCACATAACCTGCCTCACAGGCAGTGCTATTGGACAGACTACACACCTCCTATGTTCTTTACTGGAACAAGCTAGCTGTCCATACACCTGCAGACAGCAGCCAGTCCAGCCCTGCACCTTGTGTAGCCTCTAAAACTGTCCCCTACTGTGTTCTGCTGTTAACAAAGTCCTCCAGCATAAGGATTGGATTGCTCACGCAGTTATGTTCCTCTACACATCAGGCCATTGATCACAGTATTCTTAATGCAACCATCCAGCCAATTCCTTATCCACCCAGTTGGCCATCTGTCTCAACCATGTCGTGAAGGACAGTGTCAAATGCCTTGCACAGATCCAGGTAGATGACATAATTTGCTCTACCCTTATCCACCAATAATGTAACTCCATCATAGAAGGTCACCAGATTTGTCAGGCATGATCTACCTTTACTGAAGTCATGTTGGCCCTGTGGAATAAAGTTCAAATAGATAATGAGTATTTTACAGAATCAGACTGAATCACAGAACGTTAGAGATTGGAAGGGACCTCAAAAAATCATCTAGTCCAATCCCCCTGACACAGCAGGATCACCTAGACCAAGTCACACAAGAGCACATCCAGGTGAGTTTTAAACATCTGCAGAGAAAGAGACTCCACAACCCCCCTGGGCAGCCCCTTCCAGAGCTCCGTCATCTTCACTGTGAAGAAGTTCCTTCTCATATTGATGCGGAACCTCTTCTGTTCCAGCTTACATCCATTGCCCCTTATCTTATCATTAGATGCCACTGAGCAGAGCCTGGCTCCATCCTCCTGACACCTGCCCTTCACATATTTATCAACATTAATGAGGTCATCCCTCAGTCACCTATTTTGTTCAATTAAAATGTTAATGTCATTCACCCCAAGAGAAGAAAATGTTCGGGGTCCTTCCATCCATCAGGAAGCACCTGCCAGGTCCTGTACTGGGGTGGTAGCATCACTCTAAGCCGCAAGGTGGCATTACTCACCTACAGGCAATTTTTCCTTCTTCCCCGATCATATGGTGGACACTCCAATTCAGAGTGCCGCAGGATCAGTGCTTCTGCCTGTCTATTGCCAGTACAGGCAGCCATGGTGGGATGGATCTCAGAAAACCAACTTGCTGACCCATCTTCTCAGAGGTGCCAATGAGCCAGAGATCTCTCCTTACCTGAATCACAGTATTGCAGAATCATAGTACATTAGGGACTGGAAGCAAATACAAAAGCTTGTGGAAAGATCATCTAGTCCAACCCCCCTGCCACAGCAGGACCACCTAGACCAAGTCGCACAGGAATGGAGCAAGGGTGTACCCAGTATTTTGTTTAAATTAAGACAGAATAGAATGGGTCAACATCTTGCTCCAAGCACATTCCACCTTTTTTTCTTGACATACAATGGCAAACAGCTTCAATCCTCAAAAGCTGCTGCGTACTCACTGCAGCCAGATGTCTCCTAAGGACTACAGGGAACACAAAAAGATTCAGCTTATAGCAAGCATCATGCAAGCATATTCAGAGCTTACTTAATGAACAAGTTATTGACAGGGTAAGGTGCATCTACAAAATAAAACTGAATGCCACACTAACCAACTCTGTAAGGTCCTCAGACTCCAGTCTGAAGTAGGGCAACAAAAGCAAAGCAAAGTCTCTTCAAAGGTTACTGAAGCAGCATTTATTTGTATTAACCTAAGGATTCCTTTAATTTAAATGGATATGCAAAAGGAGAGGTGTAAGGGTTTTTTTGTACAATTATTTCTGTGCATGCCAGTGGCATAACAAAGTTAGTGTCAAAACAGCTTCTAATTTCTCATAGAGAAACAACAACCATGTAAATATATTTTTTTAAAAGAACCTCTAAGTCTGGATTTGTGAAAAGGCCAATGCTATAATAACCTTGCTACTCAGTTTATCTTTTGATTTGCTTGTCCTAATTGTTACTGGGGTGGTGTGTTGAGTTACGGAGACTGACGATCAAGAATGATGAAAAATTAGGAAAAGCTAAGGCACTATGACTGTCATGAAAAGACTAGAGTAGTTCAATCAAACTGATTAAAGAGAATTGAAAGTCAGACAGGATTAAATTGCTGAACATCAAAGCAAGACAAATTCAAACAATTGAGAAGCATTATTCTTTTTTAAAATGTGAGTGTAGTCAATCACAGTCATAGTTTTAAAGACTGCCACAGAGTCTTCATTGTGTGGCCACATTTTTAATCAACCCGGGTGTTTCATGAATACATCTTCTCATTCAAATGACAATTAAATCTGGGCAATCAGTTTAGATTATGCAAGCAATCAGGTCTGATCACTGTTATTATTTGAAACATTGTAATTGCCATAAACCATTTGAAGTTAGAAGTAGTGAAAGTAGAAATGTATTGGAGAGCTGGTAGAAGATCTCTTGTAGACAATAATTCTTTTGTAGTCTTGGATAGACTGTTCAGTTAAGTGCACATGGTTGATCCCAAAACTATTTTGAATTTTTTTACATTTTTACACAGGTTTAAGATTGTTGCATTATCAGTTTGCCTCAGAAGTTCTTGCTCACTTGCTAACAATATAGTAAGGCTGAAAACATATATCATGTAATCCCCCATATTAGCTGCTCTCTGTTTTGGTACATGACTGGTCATGGAACTTCTTCACAGTGAGGGTGACGGAGCACTGGAACAGGCTGCCCAGGGCAGTTGTGAAGTCTCCTTCACTGGAGACGTTTAAGACCCGCCTAGATGTGTTCCTGCGTGACTTGGTCTATGTGATCCTGTTGTGGCAGGGGGATTGGACTAGATGATCTTTCAAGGTCCCTGCCAATCCCTAATGATTCTGTGTGGTCATGTATTAGCACTCAGCAACTCTTTCTTAAAATAAGAAGTGTGATTTTGACATTTATCCAAAGTTAGAATTTCTCATACTGCTTTACAGTTACACTTACCAGCTAAACAAGCAGAACAGATTGAAGACCTGGTTTGACATGCTTCATGTTAGAAAGATCAACTTACTATTTTATAATTCTTCGATCACAATGCATGTACAGAATCACAGTGGCTTTCTTTTAAAATATTTGTCAGAGAATCATAGATTTATTGAGTCTGGAAAAGACTTCTAAGATCATCAAGTCCAGTCTAAGAACTAAAATCATCAAATCACCTAGATCATGGCACTAAGTATCACATTCAGTCTTTTCTTAAACACCTCCAGGGATGAGGACTCCACCACCTCTCTGGGCAGTCCATTCCAGTGTCTGATCACCCTTTCCATGAGGAAAGGCTTCCTAATATCCAACCTAAACCTCCCCTAATATCCAGTCTAAACCCCAGCTCCCTCAGCCTCTTCTCATAAGATTTTCCTTCCAGTCCCTTCACCAACCTCATTGGTCTCCTCTGGACCTGCTCCAGCATTTCAGTCTCTTTCTTGAAGTGAGGGGCCCAGAACTGCATACAGTACTGGAGGTGTGGCCTCGCCAGTCCTAAGTACACATCTCACAAGTGTCACTGCTTTCTGTCAGCATAGTTCCATTTTCACATATAAACCTGATACCATTCTCTTATTTTGTGTATGATCTGTCTGTTCTTAGAACTACAAGGAATTTTTTTAATAAATTCATTTAATTTCTATATTGTTGGTTGATATTTGTCATTGCCACTTGAAATTCCACAAGCTTTTGTATTTGCTTTTGTTAGATTCCACCAGATTAACACATTTCCTTCAGTGAGTATGTGTCTCTTTCGCCATTCTCAGGGTCACTTATTGCTGACTTTTTCTCTTAATTTCAATCATGAGGAAATTCCTGTGACTGCAGAACAAAACCAAAATCACTGTCATGAAAAATATTAAAAGTTTCGTCAAAGGCAAATATAAAATCCTAAATGCGTTCCCCTGTCTGCTCTTCATCAAGCAAGTAGACCTGTTTTTCTAGAGAGAAGAAGACAGTATGCATTCTGTAAGCCTTTCAGCCAAACAAATGTAATGACTTACCATTACCAGTATTTTCTACCTCTCTCAGTCTCTACTACACTATTCAGATTCTTTCATACCAACAAGCTTAGAGAGCGCATTTTTACAGTGTAGTCTCTTTAGATTACGAAATCTTACAGTATAGCTTGAAACTTATTTATCTTTGTATATTATATAGAACAGTGATTGTTGGAATCTTTGACTCACTATATAGAAACGCTCATACAACATTTATTTTACCACACTTTTGCTTCCTTTTAATCAAAATATTCAATTGCACTTCCATTTCATGTTAGCCCATTCTGAAGAAGAAATAAAATAAATTCAATTCTGCTCTAAGAAATAACTTTTTTATGATAATGATGTAGGCTTGTGTGTTTATCCTGTCATTTTTTTCTAGATGGTTTCTAATATAAATGGGAAATATACTATAAACATAGCAAGTACACTGGTATGTTAAAATAAAGCAATTCTTTCCTCAGCAAAGGCAAAGTCTTTGTAATTGAAATTTAGCAGTTATTTTTATAATCTAAAAATTGAAATAAATTCTATTTACATTTTAGTCTTCTGTGCACTGTAGAGTGATGCACATTGTTGCAAAATAAGCTTTATAATTTGGAATATAAAAAATAATCTACCTATGCTTAGTGTTTCTTTGAAGTCAAAGTATATTTATGTGAAAAGCATGAATATGTGTGAGAATGGTTTTGCAGCTGATGCAGTTTACATAGGTTTCAAGTGATTTAACAATAAACAAATATATCAAAGGTCTGTGGAGTCGATGCAACCCACAATTTTCTCAGTTAGAATATGCTGTGCTATAGAGTCGTCTATAAAGTACTCTAGGGAGACATGAATATCTGTTTTCATGGTTTGGGATCTTTTTCAACAGGATTTTCACTTGTATGCATCCCTCAATGAATAATTTCTGTTCCTACTCCTTGCCTGATCTCTGTCAATAAAACTATAGCTACGTCACTATTATTGTTTCGTAACTAGTTAGTAGTGTGCAAAAGAAGGTATGGTATGCAGTGGGGAAGCTGACCTGATTAGACAAACTCAAAAAGACAACACTTTGATTTCAACTCAAATATCTTTTGTGATACAAGCCAAAAGAAGTATAATATAAAGGCTGAAAAGAAAATAATCTAGTAAAGTAGAAAATGTGAACAGAATTGGATGTGCATTCTACTTTGATTTTGGAGGAGTATCTACAGGGTGCGGGGTGGAGGTTTTTGGTTGATTTTGGGTTGTGATACGGTTTGTGGGTTTCTTGTGTTAGGGATTTTCAGACTTTGAAGTTTGGGATGTGTTTACTTTTAATCCCAAATCATGTTTGTTCATGTATTTTTTTAATCTTTTCAGATGTGCTATCTTGCTCAGGTATGTAAACATTAGGACAGAGACTTGAAAAAAGGAAATATATTCTTTTCTATGAAGTGTATTAGGGGAGAGGGAAGCTCATCCAAGGACACTCTTGAGAGGGGAGAACAAAAGTAGAAAAAAGGTATTTTTTAAAGATGCCTGAAAGTACAAGGGGAATGAGTGGGTCTTACTCATCTTCTGAGCAGTAACTTCTTAGAGGACACAGGATCACCTCTTTTCCTGTGGGTGCTTAATCAGTGGAGGCCACTGCTTTACAGATCTGCCAGCAGAACGGACTAAGTAAAACATGAATTGTGGAAGCTCAGAAATTGTTTAAAGTGCCAAAGAAGTAAAAGGGACTGTGCTTTTGACGAAAGATGGGACAAAACAGCATTTGTTTCTCAGTGAGCACAGAGGTGCTAAATAAGGAATGGAAAAAGGTTTTCAGACCCTTTTAGTAGTGGGGAGCTAGATCTCTGATGAACGGTACTGAGCTTCACATATTTCTGATGATCTAAGAGAAAGGAATCTCTCACGTCTGCCTCTGTCTTGAATAACAGTGACTGCATCAGAGGAAAAAAGACCTGATGTTATTATAAAGGTTGTGGGGTTTTTTTCAGTGACACAGATCTGTGAATTATTTGCTACCTCCCCTGTGCAAGTGTGGTATTCTTAGCCTGCCAATAAAAGACTGGTTATTTTTAAAATTGTTTGAAATATTTTGATCATTATATGTGTCATCAAAACACTTAATACTCTTACTATTTCTGAGAAATGGCATTTTAGATAAGCATTTCAGTCTTTAGCCATGAAGTCTAAATAGATTTTGTAAGAAGCAGGAAGAAATAAGCTTTTTTCCACTTTATCCTGGTGTGTTAAATCATAAGCTCTTTTTTGTAATTTTTCAACTGCCTTGTGTCTTACCTGCAGTAGCAGTTGCTGTACTTTGATCATATCTGACTCTTACAGTACAGAATCTCTGGTGATTCACTAAAAGAGAACACTAGCAAAGAAAAAAAAAGTGTTTTATTTTATCGCGCACTGTATTTAGTCAAGCTATGCCATTTACTTGCTTGCATACTTCAACCTCATCAGACACGACACCATTAATTGACTCCAACTTGTGTATCGAAGAGAAGGGGTGAAGAATTTTTCTCTGTTTGCTTCTAATTTCACAAAATTGCTGTTCTTCAGGTACTGTTCTTCAGAGCACAAGCTGAACACAGGTGCGAGGACACATATTTCTGGTGCCATTCAGCAGTGCAAATACAAAAGCAGCCCCTTTTGAAGAAATTTGATTTTGATCAACAGCTGCTAGCTGTCATTAAAATGTAACACTTCTTGAAGTGAACTCTGTTACACAGCTGTAAACCAGATGCTCTGATAGTTCCCATACAGAAATTTACTGCAGGATAGAAATCATTTTTGTAAAAATAGTCCTCAGTGCTTACAGGACAGTATGTTAAATTCTTACGTTTAAGACTGTGGTACACGTGTCTTATGTTTGTCTGCCTTTGCCTTTGACTCTTCTTCTAGTCATAGGATCATAGGATGTTAGGGGTTGGAAGGGACCCAAGAGATCATCGAGTCCAACCCCCCTGCTGGAGCAGGACAAAACTATCTAACAGAGATCACAGAGGAACGCATCCAGGCGGGCCTTGAAAGTCCCCAGAGAAGGAGACTCCACGACCTCCCTGGGGAGTCTGTTCCAGTGCTCCGTGACCCTCACAGTAAAGAGGTTCCCCCTTGTGTTGAGGCGGAACCTTCTCTGCTGCAACTTACACCCATTGCTCCTTGTCCTATCACAGGGAGCAAGTGAAAAGAGCCTGTCCCCCCCCCTCCTGGCCAGCCTTCAGGTACTTATAAACATTGATCAAATCTCCCCTAAGTCTTCTCCAGACTAAAAAGCCCCAAGTCCCTCAGCCTCATAAGCCATGCCCTCTTGTCCCCTAATCATCCTTGTAGCCCTCCACTGGACCCTCT
>VXBP01004357.1:0-42951 GCA_013400115.1 Rhinopomastus cyanomelas
CCTGAGTCTAACAGGCCAAGATCCATAAATGTTTTTTTCTCCTTTCTTGATTTTTGATGATTTTTCCTCCTGATTGTCCAAGCTGCTATAAAAGTCTCCGAAGACTCATTCCAAGATCAGTGAATTTTTCTTTAGCCAAAATGCACAAACACATGTGTGGACCGTCACCTTTTGAGTTCTGACTTGTGTTGATTGTAGTCAGTGGTTTTACCAGTGTTTGGTTTCTTTACAGGTCACAGAGGGTCAGCTGTGGCCAAAGTTTTCAAGCTATTCAAAGCCGAGAATGGAGAATATTTTAATGTCTCTTCGACTAGTGAGTGGGTTCAAGGTGAGAGGTGTGGGTGCCGTTTAAGTCACCGCTAGACAGTTGGCAAATAGGGTGAATCATCCCATTCATTGCAGCGCTTTTCCATGTGGGAGCAGTGGGCTTGCTAGCTGCTATTTGCATCGCTGCTGGCGCAAGTAAAGGACACACACAGATTCTTTCTCCAATTGTCTCCTGGACTCTCCGAATAACTGGAATCCTTTTTCCTTTACTGTACTGGGTATGAAATTCCATCTCTTATGATCTAAGAGATCACATACAACCTCTCACTTCTCTTGACTGCATAGTTAACAAGTCCATGTTTCAGACAACATACAGTAACTGGCTATAACTGGATCTGAAGATCAGAAAAGGCAGCTAAGGAGAACACTGATCCAAGATCCATACCTATTAATAATGCTCATACTGTGTACTCCAATTATGTAGCTTTTAATAGCTGTGCTCTCCCTTGGCTGGTTGCACTTCACAGCATCATTAAAAGCAGCTGACAGTCAGGAAGAGACAGGAATCAGATCATCAGTGAAGGAACTTGTGAATGATATCTGAGATCATAGTATGCTTCATGCATTTCTCCTGCACTCATTAAGCTTGACTTTCAAATGACTTTTCTTGTTTGCACTTGTCTCCAGATGTAGAGTGGACAGAGTGGTTTGAGAAGCCTGATAAAGCGAGATCTAAGGACATGGTGAAGCTTTCTGACTTCAAAGCTGCTCATCCTGATAAAATCTGCAGGCAACCCATTGACATCCAGGTAGGCTTGCTTAGCACCTTGGAGAGGCAAGTCCTCTTTGGATTTACACAGAACACCAAAATCATTGTGCTCATCAGTCCTTTTTAGTCCTAAATAAAAGCTACTGCTTATTTTACTGCTCTAATGTGTAATCAACAAGATCTAGTATCCAGTCTTGTCTTGTTCTGAGAGAAAAGTTTATAGAATTGAGCTCCTTCCCATAAATCCTGGCTTCTGGCACGAAAAGTACAGATTGGGTCATGGGCAGCACAGATGCTACCACGGCCATCATGAAATGTGGTTCCTTGCTGGAAGATCCAAAAGAAAAGTGCATTAAAATGCCAAAGTTTTTAAATAGCCCTAAAATGGACCCTACTTAAAAAATTTATCACTACATGTAATGCTACCAGCTGTAGTATGTTATCAGAAATATGATCAAGCTTGCAACCATTTCTTGGAATCAATTACTTTTCCTCTGTGGAAAGAAATCACAGTTCTGTTTGGGGCTAACCATTACAATTACACCATCAGGAGGATGCTGAGGAGAAATCTGATACCTTTTCTGGGACTGCAAAACCCTCTTTAGGGACAAAAATTAAAGAGCAAAAAACCAGGCTTTTTGTTCTGTATGTTCACTTTAGATGTTTACATGGCAAAGCAGCTCCAGCAGAAGCACTGCCTAGCAAAAGACAATAAAATGTCTAGAAGTGAGGGCAGCCGACCCTAAGGTTCCTGCGTACTCTGAACCAGTGGATTTGTCCTTCTTCACAAGAATGTGGCTATTGAAGTAAACGGGAGTGCTGACAGTGTGACTGAAAGTTTCCAGGGCTACATTTATAAAGAATCTCTTTTTGAACAGAAAGGAAAAAACTGTCCTATAATTTTCTGCCAGGTCTTAGCAAACCCACAGCAATTTCTGCTTCCATCTACATCTATTGGAAGCGACAAATGAGTTCAAAACAGGGGTCGGATGTTTGTTATGATACAGCCCCTCCAGCATGAGCATTAGAAGAGAAACAGGAAGGATGTTTTTCTGTTCGAGAAATAAACCCTTCTTTTCTCTTCTGTTAGATGACTTTTACTTGATTTTTTTTCCCCCCGTGTATGTTAAAAGCGAGATCCTGGGGCAAATCCTGCAGATCCTGGGGCAAATCCTGAGGTAGCGCAGTCGGATGCTGCTCACTGCTTTCAGAGGGTTACACTGATTTACAGCGGCTGGCTGGCTCCTGCCAGGCTGCACACAAGAAAACTGAAGATATGATGGTAATACCAGAAGCGTGGCACAGCCAGAGGCACATTCCTTCAGCTGACACTGCTAATCCTATCCATTGCAGGGGGCTGTACACGTTAATAGGGAGGTGGGAGTGAGAGAATCAGAGCCTTCGGCAAGAGGTGGCTATGTCCTGGTGCCTCGTTGCAATGCATGTGTGGTTTGGATTGCCCGATGCAGCACACAGCGTTTTTCATGAGAGGGTCAAAAGAATCAAAGGCTGTAGCACCAGACTGTGAAATCTGATGTGGCCTTGAGGGATGATGTTGCCCCAGCAGGGGCACAGGAGCAGCTACATATTGCACTGCTTCTTGGCATGGTGCAGCCTTTTTCCTCAACGCAGCTCTGCAGGCTGGTACTTTTTATGCAAGAAAAGGCATCTTCTTGTTTCCTTTGGAGCCAACAGTACTGCAGCAGCTTTGTTTTTTCTTAGAAAGGTGAAGCATGCAAAGAAGAAATAAGCTCACACCTCTCTCTTCTGCAAGGTTTAGACAGCCTGGCCACGAGTCACAACATGAGTGCCGTAAAGAGGCTGGAAACCCTGAATTCATTTGGGTGCAAGCATTGCTGTTCAGTGTTCTCATTTGCCCTCAAGCCAACAGCAAGAGAAATCCTAGGGCATCGAGGCAGATTTGAGTGAAGCTTAGAATAGCCCTCCCCAAAAAAGCACATGGTGTTCCTGTAGTTGCAGGAGAAAGGCATGCCCCAGGCCATGATCTGTGCAGTCTGCGGCCACAATGGCAATGTTGGAGCACCAGCTGCGGGGCTGGCCGGAGAGCTCACGTGGGGTCACAGCCTTTTCTTACACAGCTGTTGAGCAGCACCAAAACAGAGCAAAAGCCTCTTGATGTGGCATCGAGTCCTCTGTCAAATCCCTTCACCTCAAGGTACCTACCACCTCTTTTATATTTCTATTCTCATTGCAGGCAATGACACTTGACGGAGCTAATTTAACAGCTGAGGTTTTCTACAAGAGCGGCCATGATTACAGATTTCTGTGCCATGGCAAGGACCAGACAGGCGAGGGCTGCCAGAATTACAGAGTACGGTTCCTGTGTGGCAGACCTGGTATGTGCCCCTTGTTTGAAAGCCAGACCAGGGAAAAGCAAAAATACTGTCTGTTGATGACTGGCTCTCGTTTGGTGCCAGAACAACTTGGGTAACTCCTTAAGCTAAAGCTTTGGCTGGGCTATTGACATGAGCACAGATAAAATGGTTTAAGATTTATCTCGGGAAAAATTCCTGGTCACTAACAGAGGCAACAAGGTGGTGTCTCAAGTACCCAGCAAGCTCAGGGCAAACACTTGGCTAGTCTCTTCCTGGAAATATCTTGTCTTTTGGTAAAACGCTTTGGGATGTGGTGGGATTAGTCCATCAGCCAGTGCAAAGACACCAGGTTTTGGAAGCAGTAATTTATTCTGAGTTATTAATTCCAACATGGCTGTCCCTAACCTGGTCCTTAGAGAGGTCATCAGGATTCTTTGAAACTCTGCTGATGGGAAAAGAAGGTCTGAAAACTGTTGTTTTGCTGGAAAAAAACAGTTATTACTCTAAAGACCACTTGGCTGCTGTAAATAACTGTGCCCGGGGCCACAAGTGCTGCTGCTAAGTGGGTGTGGAGAAAACGAGCCACTAAGAGCAACATTTATATTTAGTCCTGGGGTTAGTGAAAAATCCACCTGCCTGCAATGAAAGGAAAACACTTTCTTGTTTGTTCACTTTCCAAGCCAAAAGCAGTAAAAAACGTGTCTGGAAGGGTTAACTATCTTGTTGCATGAGGAATTCACCCTTTTTGGTGGCCATCCAGGCAAAAAAAAATCAGGCGTTTTCTGATAAGATTTAACTGAATTCTCCACCCTTCCATTTTGGCTTCAGTGAAACCAAAGCTTACAGTAACCATTGACACCAACGTGAACAGCACAATCCTGAATCTGGTGGACGATGTGAGCTCATGGAAACCTGGAGACAGGCTGGTGGTGGCAAGCACTGACTACTCCATGTACCAGGCAGAGGAGTTCCAAGTACTGCCTTGCAGAACCTGCAGTCCCACCCAAATCAAAGTGGAAGGTAAAGTTCTTCATCTTGTTATTCTGGTGTTGTAGTCCACGAATTCAGTCATTTGGGCTGAGGTGAATCCGTTAAGAATTGCTTGGTTTTATATGATTTTTGGAAACTAAGCCTTCCAGGACTGAAAGCCATCTGCATTGATTTTGCTTCTTTTCTGCCTTCCCTTTTCATAGATGACTCCTTTCCTTTGTCCCCAGGCACACCATTGGGTGGATGTATTTGTGTGAGGCAGACAAACACAACGTTTCATGTGTTCAAAACGTTTGCAAACATTTTACTTCCTAGAAAGCAGGACACGATCTGAAGAGTGAGTTAGGGCAGGAGCAGACCATGAGGGACTGTAAGTCTATGAAGTCATGGGCAGCTGGCTGCTTCCCCATGAAAGTTACACTCAACTGTTGTGTACAAGTGAAGCTACTGCTTCTCCAGGTGTTGTTGCTTAGAGGTGATGTATTAACCAAACATTTCTGGACTCACGTGCCAGTGAATTGTCCTGAGCCACAGCACTGGAGAAGACGGGGTTGGTAGGGTGCTGCCTGAGTTAGTCTGAGCAGGAGGAGCAGGAACCTTTGCAGAGCCACAGTGTTTTTCACTTGAAGGTGACTAGCTCAGACCCAGAACAAATTGCTTTTGATAAAAAGACATTGTAGTGCAGTTATTGTAAAGTGGCCTTCAGATACTGAGTCCAGTTAAGTCGCATAACCATGACGAAGCACCAGCTATTACCAATGTGACCGTAAAAGTGAGATCCAGACACTTGCATCTCCACTGTCTGCTTTTTTGTGGAAATACCACACAAACTACTTCTTCTGTGAATAGATGAGGAATTTTTAATCTCTGTAACTTACAAAAGCAATATTTATTTTACAATATAAATCAGTAGTAGCAGAGGCTGTATTTCACAGCCAGCATCAGCCTGGAGGTAAATTGTGCATGTTACACTATCTTTTCCTTGTATGCTGACAATTGCTCCAGGAAGAGGTTTTGTCTACGTTTACAGTAAGATCTTGGAACATCCAATGCTCTAGGGAGTTCGCTCAGTTCTGTGAAATGAACTGCCTCACCACTATCTCTGATGCAACATCTTCTGGAAGGTACAAGCACACTTCCTTTGGCAACAGCCTGCCCACAGAGCTCTACCCATTCATTGCTGGATGGCTCAGAGGAGACATACTCATCAAGCCAAGAAAAATGTTATTCAGAGTTTGGATGCATCACAGTCTTATGACTGAAAATGACTTCTACTTTCAAAGAAGACACATTTCCAAGTAGAATATTTTTCTTGAGTAACTTTTGAGCTATTGGAAAAACTATGCCAGATACTCTGTATCATTGCAAGCCACATCATGCAGATGATCTTGGAAGATCATCAGTAAAAATAAAGATGACATAGGAATATTTCTCTTAGGCCTCCCATAATTTAATGGATCTATGGAATTCATGTAATGACATCTGTCTTCTGCAACAATGACAACTAAGATAGTTTAAGGAAATGAATAAAGGGTTAAAAACAACCCAATGGTTCATGTGAATTTCAAGTAAAGAAGCAGTGGAAACACTTGTTAAAGGAATTGTGCTCTTGGTCTGCAATTACTCTTTAGGAGAACTAGGACATTCCTTTTATTACCACAAATTACATGAACACCAGGGCCAAAGTCTGCCCTTCCTTATATCCAGGCAACTCAACTGACGTCAATGGGATTCCACTGATTATATAAATCAAGGAAAAATCTAGTCCAGTAATAAAAATGACATCCAACTTTCCTGTAACAAAAACCTGTTCACACTAGAAAATTAAGAGTCAGATTCTGTCAGTTTACATGAAATGAAACTGAACATGGGTGAAAGGAACCGTGTTTTTAAGAGCCGTGAGCGTGCTGTGTTTCTCTGTGCCTGGCCATGATGTAACTTCATCCATTGCCCTGTGGCATGACATGTAATTAGGCAGAATAAGGGCCAACCAATGAGGCAGGGGGTGGGGGCACTCCATACCTCCACTTCGTGATGCCTGCTGCAGCCAGCAGAGCTCAGCCTGCTCCTATCCTACCAGGTGGTGGGTTTTGAGGTGTGCTTGTAGCTGGAGGACATTTTACTCCTTTCAAGGAAAGACTTCCACATATGGAGTCTTGGAGAGGTGTCATTTGTTACAAGTGGAATAATTTCATTTTCCTAAGAGATTTAGTTTACCAGCTGCAAACTCCAAGACTCTGTTCTTTGAAAGACAAATGATAAAACCATTCTTCCTCGTGATGGTTTATTTCCTTTCAAACTTTATTTTTCCTTTGCATTTTTTTTTAAACAAAACCTAAATGTCAGGTCTGAGCAACTTCAGAGTCACTGTTTAAAACAAGGCAGAAAACCTCTGCTTTGCAGACTATTTTGTGTGGCAGCCACTTGGCACACCAAGGTTTAATTATAATTGATGCTCTCATTGCTTAGTAATATTTTAATAGACACGGTTTAGCACAGTGTGTCATAAGTTAGCTCATGTCCTATTTGTATTTCATGCTTCCTGCTGAAAAATCATGCTTTCTTTACTTGTTAGGATGAGATTGCTTAGGCTGGTCTTTTCAAAGCAACTTGAGAGTATTGATGCTCAGTTTCCATCAGGTTTTAGTGGGATTTACTTGTCTAAGTGGGGACTTCTGCAGATCTCAGTGTGGAAAGTGAGGAAGGGCACGCAGGTACTGGTCCTGTGCCCACTTTGTTGGAGTAATTACACTAATATCATAGCTGTCACTCCATGAGTAGCATGGCTGGCACGAACACTCAGCTCTGCAGGTCCCGCTCCCAGTCTAACGGCTATTCACTCAAACAGAACTTTTTCCTCTGCTTTCCTCCTTTGGCGAACTTTTTTTTTCACTCGTCAATATTATGCCTAGATTATTTTCTCTGTGGGAATAGATCACGACTCTTTGATCCTCCAGTTTCACAAGGTTTGAGGAGGAATAATGGTACAGGGCAGAGGGAAGGAGGAGGGAGGAAGGAAGGAAGGAAGGAAGGAAGGGTTGTGTCGTTGTGATAGAACTGGATAGTAGGAGTATTTTGCCTAGTTTCCCTGGGAAACAAGCCTTATCTGCATCTTGGTTGCTCTGTATGAAGTTACTAGCAATGCTGATAAGTTTCACCATGGAACAAAAATGATGAAATGCTCTTTTGTGCTCTTATATGCTCTTGATAAAGCATGAAAAAACTATTTGTGCCTGGCATAATTACCCCAATTATCCCACATACTGGTGAATCTATTATTATAAGCACTCATATCTTTAATCTTGCTTATTGAGTTGTGAATGCTACAGAGATGTAATGTTCACTGTGATTTGATCATGCAAAGAACTTTGGGCTAAAAACGTACATACATACTTGTCTAACAACTTCACGGCTTGTGACAGCATATATCTTGTGCTGGATGGGAGAAGTTACTCCGTTATCAGAATGCAGATACTCTAGAGATTTAGAGGGTTCTGTTTAGAAGTTGGCATCATTTTTACTGGAACTTGGCAGAAACTCTTTTTTTTTTCAAGGCAACCCTGGTGCTTAAGGGCTGGGCAAGAAATATCGTGAAATGGCCCTTTCTAACAGTTTTTTAGAAGTGTTTCTTCTACCTCTGGACATTCCCTAGAAGCAGGGCTGACAGACACATGCTCAGCATTACTTAGCAGTTCAAAAGGATTGAGATTGGCCCTGACTTAAGTAAGAACCACAGAATCACAGAACATCAGGGATTGGAAGCGACCTCGAAAGATCATCTAGTCCAATCTCCCTGCCACAGCAGGACCACCTAGACTAAGTCGCACAGGAACATATCTAGGCAGGTTTTAAATATCTTCAGAGAAGGTGACGTTTAACTTGCCCTTGGCAGCCACTTCCAGTGCTCTGTCCTCACTGGGAAGAAGTTCCTTCTCACATTCATATGGAACCTCCTATGTTCTGGCTCACACCATTGCTCCTCATCCTATCACTAGATGACATTCAGAAGAGCCTGGCTCCATCCTCCTGACATCCACCCCTCACATATTTATCAACATTAACGTGGTCACCACTCAGTCTCCTCCAAGCTCAAGAGAGCCAGCTCCCTCAGGCTTTCCTCATTACGGAGATGTTCTACTTCATTCATCATCCTCATTGCTCTGTGCTGGACTCCTTCCAGCAGCTCTGTGACCTTCTTAAACTGAGGGGCCCAAAACTGAACACAATACTCCAGATGTGGTCTCACCAGTGCAGAGTAGAGGGGGAGAAGAACCTCTCTCAATCTGCTAACCACCCCTGTTCTGATCTACCCCAGGATGCCTTCTTGGCCACAAGAGCACACTGCTGGCTCATGGTCAGCCTGCTGTCCACAAGGACCCCTAGGTCCCTTTCTCCTATACTGCTCTCCAGCAGGTCAGTCCCCAGCCTTATATTGGTACCTGGGGTTGTTCCTCCCCAGATGCAAGACTCTGCACTTGCCCTTGTTGTATTTCATTCCACCAGACCTTCCTCTTCTCATTCTAGCTGCAAGAACTTACATGCCAGGATAAGGAGAGTTAAAAACCATGATGGACAGAAAAGGGAAGCCTAACATTTATAGAAATGTGGCAGTAAATTGCCAAGTAGCTACTGGAGAAAAGAGGGCATGAGGTGGGACAGTAGTGGGCTTGGGAAACTGTGACACTGCTATTAGAAAAGACCTTGCAGAGACCTCTCAGTGCTCAGGTAAAGCCTGCATGAGCAGATGCCCTGCCTTCAGTCCTCATAAACCTCCTGCCCCTCCTTTCTGCAGTAACAAGACCCACTCATTTCTACCTTAAAACCATCTACAGAAGCTTTAATCCAACATGGCATTTAAGCATGTAGTTAATAATATCCACGTGAACCTAAGGCTCTTTACAGTCTTACAGTGAACGTGTGTTTCTGACCTTTGCAGGACACCATATAATCACAGAAGGTTGGAAGGGACCTCAAAAGATCATCTAGTCCAATTCCCCTGCCAGAGCAGGATCCCCTAGATCAAGTTGCTCAGAAATATGTCCAAGCAGGTTTTAAACATCAACAGAGAAGGAGACACCATAACCTGCCCTGGGCAGCCTGTTCCAGTGGTCTGTCACCCTCACTGTGAAGAAGTTCCTCCTCATATTTATGTGGAACCACCTATGTTCCAGCTGACAACTGTGCAGGATCTCAAAGGAAAAAGGGGATGAAGGGCTATAACAGGATGGGTTGCCCAGCAGGAAACTGTCCCAAGAATGTTTAGTTAGCTCTGAACGCCTTATAAAGTTTTGTCCTTTTCACTGGAAACTTAGTTTTGCATATGAAGGTTATGAACGTGAGGAATATTTATCCACTAAGACATCAGGTTGTGCTGCAAACTCAAGAAGCCCAAACCATGCTGTAGGCTTGTGTCTTAGGAATGCAATAGCAAACCTCATCAGGATGATTCCAAATACTGAGGATTGGCCAGGATGCCCGAGTGAACATTTGTTAAACACAAGCGATGGGGGCATTACCGCCAGCAGTGACAGATGTTTGGCAAACATGCTGAGTCTGACAGAGCTCTGGGCTGGCATCTACAATAACTTGTACTGATTTTAAAGACACACTGAATGATTCACTGTCGCTGGATTATATGGATTGAACAGAAGAGTTTCTGTTTAGCATTTCCTTTAAAAACCCTTGTTTAGGAAACATTAGAAAACCATTAGAGAGAAGGTTTAACCTTAGAGATCCCAAAGGAGAACAGGAAACCTAGAGAAAAAAATAAAAGAAAAAATCCAGGAGCATCTTATCTCCACTTTATCTTCACCAAACCCAGACCTTGAAGTGCCTGTCTCTTCTGAAAGGGAGATTTGTGGCATTTGGAGCCAAGGCCTTTAGGAACGCACGAGTGTACCTGGGAGGGTTTTCAGGACATCTGTGCCAGAGCTAAGTACTCTTCCACATCTATAGCAGCTGAAATACTTTTAATAGTCCACCTAAGTTTTAGGCTGAGTTCAAGTACGGGAGGTTTTCCTGGAGCCTTGTGCAGTTTGGAGAGTGTGGCTTTATTGACATAAACATGCCAGTGACCAGTGGGTCATAGAATCATTAAGGATTGGAAGGGACCTAAAAAGATATCTAGCCCAATCCCCCTGCCACAGCAGGATCACCTAGACCAGGTGGCACAGGAACACATCCAGGTGGGTCATCTATGATTATTTTACTGCCTACTTTCTTTTAATAATCAGCTTGTCCTTAGCAACGACCAGCAACTTAGTAACTGTCTTGTGTCATGGAAATGGGCTCATATTGTGCTGAATCAAGACTTCTGCCAGGCAAGGCCTTGTGCTAGTGGAGTTGTTCCCTGTGAATTTACGTTTTGCTAACTGGAGACACTGGTATGACAAACACAGCAGCAAACCGGGGGGCTTTTGTGAGGAGGTGTAGCTGGTGTCACTGCAAGGCTTTGCTGTGGATTATAACATGGCAAAAGCCTGGCTTGCTGGCCAGGCAACGTCTGTCTGTGAGGGATGCAGCAGAACTAAGCCCAAAGGAGGGAGATGGTGAATTGGTGACCCCTGGGCTGGTTGGCAGTTGGGCGCAACCACAGGCATTGGCTCTGATGCCGAAGCAGCAGACAGGTTCCTCTCACATTCTAAGTGCAGCATTTTGTTTTTAGTATCGAACCACTTCAGTGCTGGTTTGCAAATTGCTGGCTGAGTTTACCCACCGTTGGTACTCAGGGTCTCACATGTTGTGGCTGCTCTCGGGGAAGGCTCTTGTGTGCTGCCTGTGAGCAACATGTGTAGCTCTGCAGGGTGAGACACTCCCATGCCCATGTGAACTCCCTGAATTTACCATGAAGCAACTTCTTTTGTTGAGAGATTTTTTTCATACTCGTCACTAACCATGCCCCGTGGCTTCCTGGAAGTGCCATGTGTCTATAAATACACATCATGGTGCTCCTGGCCCTGTGGGAAATGCCCAGGGCTGGAGTGCTGCTTCCCATATGCATTTCCAGCACCTGAAACCTGTATTCCGCAAGCCAGACGAGAAGTGTGGCCCCACTGCTGTGAGTGGCTTGAACTTTTAGCTGCCTTCAAGAGAGATTTGTTTTTAAAAATTCTGTTAAAAAAACTATTTTTCAAAATCTGCTTTTACACTGGAATGGAATTACTTCCCTTCTCTCCCTTTATCACCAAAGATGTCAAGTCAGCAAAAGAACAATGTGAAAAGCATGCGTCCAAGAACTTATTTTTAGAAACTGGTTAGTCCATATTTAACATTCTTGTCAGGGCTTACCCTGTTTTGCATGTCTGGACTGGTGTTAAATTAAATTAAATACATGCAAGCATGACATTTATTATTCCTAGGGCTCAGCACTTGAGTAACAGAACTGCCTATCTGATTTCACTGCCACAAATCCTGCAGATGTGGCCTCAAATAGGATGTCCTTATGATTATCAGAACTTCTTCCTGCATTTCAGTAAATCAAGGAAAAGTTGTCTCTGGGGGAAATGAAAAAATAACAGCTTAAAAACAGCCTTGTACTGAGAGGCCGTGCTCCTTAACAGACTTGCTCAAGGGTCCAGCACAGAGCACCTTCATGAGAAGGGCACTGCTTACTGCAGTGGCTCTTTTAATGTGGTGAATAAGGGAAGCACAGCTGTTTTTTGGAAGGCACTGTGTCTGGTTTTGGCCACACATCTTGTGAGACTCAGTGGCTTTTGGGCAACAATGTGGGAAAGCCCAGGACTTCCTAAGGAGGCAATTGCAAATCAAGCAAGGGGCCAGCCTGTGTCCCGTTGCAGCTCCTTGTTCCTGCGACTGAGCATGAAGCTCAGGGAAGCCTCATCTTCCCACTAGAGCTAATTACCTGTTCTTCCATCAACACTCCTTCAGTTAGCAGAGGGGTTTTAACACATTATCATGTTTTGAAGGCAAAGATGCTGAAGCAAAGGGCATAGGTAGTGGTGTTAACCCTAGCCCAAAACACTGCAGGCTTGGAGCAAGGCAGAGCACCCACCCTTCCCAAACCCCAATATTACCATCAAACTACACTGCTCCCCAATGTAGGAGAAGAAGGAGTGAGTGGTATATGCTTACCTTTGTTGTAAAGTCAGACCATCATGTTTTGGTTAACAAGACTGTTTCCATGTTCAAAAGCCTCCCTTTGAATTGGCACCTCAACTTAAGCATGAAATGCTTTGCAGTGATAGCCAAGCTTCAGGCTTGCCATTTGCTTCTAATTACAGATTTGAACGGTTCCGCTGAAATTAAATACATGCAAGTGTAGCATTCCTCCAAGTTCAGTGTTTACTTAAAGCGTTTATTACTTATTTTTACTGGAATAATACAGAATGGAGTCAGTAAGATGAGCCTTTTCCCGACTGCGTTCTCCACAGAAAGCTGCGGAAGGAAGGAGGGAGTAGGAATATGTTTGAATGAAATTACTGCTTTCTAGACATCCACCCTGCCCGGACTTCACCCCTTTCTGGTCAAGGAAAGCTTTCTGTGCTTTTAACCTCTCCGTGGAGCCAAGTCTGCATGTGTGAGGATGTTATGAATGACTTGGCCTGGCAACGGGAGATGGGACATGGGGGTAGATAGAAAATGCCATTGACTCCAGCTACATCAGGGTGGAGGGCCACTGAGAGCCAGCTGAAGATGTGGTGGGTCTAAAGTTGAGAGGTTTGGGAGGGCAAGCAGTGAGAGGTTTTGCAGGCCACAAGCTGGATGAGGGGTTGCAATCGTCCCAAGTCACGATTTCTACAAGTCCTCTCTGTGCTTAGATTAATAACCACGTGTTAACAGGATCAGGCTGATGCTTGACTGTGATTAGTGCTGTGGGATCTGAGCAGCTCCCAGTGTCCCGCTGTAGGAAGTGTTGTGCTAACCTTGGGGATTTAGACTTCTCAGTAACTACATCACCACTTTTCTATGTGTTGGATGTTCTTACATGGGTGACTGTAATCCAAAGTGAATTATTGCAATCCTTTTTCAAAGTAGGAAATGTGTTTTGTCTAACAGACTGTTGATTTAACTCCCTGGCTAAGTGAAAAAATCCTACTTCCTCTGTTGCAAATAGCTTAGCAAGACTTTGGGTGACACCTGTGCTCCAGCCTCCCCTCCTTCGAGGAAATGGCCAGCAGCTTTCTGCTGATCCAATTACAAGGGGAAACCAGCAGCATTAGAAGAGTATCACTGAAAATTGATCTTGTTCCTTTAGGAAAAGCAACTTACCTCCACACTGGCGAAGTCATTGATGGTGTCGACATGCGGGCAGAAGTGGGGCTGCTGAGCCGCAATGTTGTGGTGATGGGCGAGATGGAGGAGCAGTGCTATGAGTACAGCAGCAAGTTATGCTCCTTCTTTGATTTTGACACCTTTGGAGGACACATCAAGGTAGGCTTGGGCCCTCTTCTTGCATTTTCCTCCTCCCTGCCACACCTCCACATACCCAAGAAGCCAAGGATGCAGGAAGAGAAAAATCCCTTATGTCAGACACAGGGCAAACAACCTCTCCCTGCAATGCAGCGATCAGCCTTGCAGCTGCCTGTCCCGTGGCTTTGAACTGCACCTCATACCCCTTGAAGACACTACTCAGCCAGCCAGGCTGGCGTTCAAGCCACCTGAGATACAGTCTCCCTAGGAGGTTCCATATGAATATCAGAAGGAACTTCTTCACTGTGAGGGTGACAGGGCACTGGAACAGGCTGCCCCAGGGTGTCAATGGAGACAATTGACCTAGATGTGTTCCTGTGTGACTTTGTCTAGGTGATCCTGCTGTGGCAGGGGGATTTGACTGGATGATCTTTTGAGGTCCCCTCCAATCCCCAAAGATTTTATGATTCTATGATTCTGATCCAAATTTTCTCCAGATTCTGGTGGTGCTTAGCCTGGGGCATTTGATTTGAGACCAGCTGACTGGAACTCATGGAAAACATTAAATGCAAACTGTTTGCCTTCTATAATTAAGTTAAATATAACCACGACAGCAGTGGTGGGATCAAAAAGCAGCTACAGTCCCCTTAGCCACCATGCCTCTCTTTCCCTCGCCCTGCAGTCGCACACAGCTTTCCACATGCATCTTTCTAGAGGGTAAAATGCAGCTCTTCCTATTCCTGTATTCCCCTTATTCTCACCCTCATCAGTATTTTGTGTCTCTTGACTGATGTTCTGTTATTCTCCAGATCGATCTTGGTTTTAAGGCAACCCATATCGAAGGTCTGGAACTGAAATATATGGGCCAGCAGACAATGGGACATTACCCAATCCATTTTCATATGGCTGGAGATGTGGATGAGAAAGGAGGCTACAACCCTCCAACGTATGTGAAGGATGTGTCCATCCACCACACCTTCTCCCGCTGTGTCACAATCCATGGATCCAATGGTTTACTGGTAAGAAGCAGCAATGACTACCCTAGAGATCAAGGCACTAGTCAAAATACTTACTCGTATCATGAATACAGGTGAATTCATGCAGGACAGTGTGTTTTACTGTTAGCGATGGTGTCTGACTTTTCCTGCTATGGATATATTTCCCAACCTGCCTCAAAAAGGAGGCGGCTGATGTGGCACTGTGGACTGCGCATAACTCAGAGCAGGCGGAGCTTCTGTCTGCACGCAGCAATGTCTGCACACCAGCTCATCTCTAATGACTAGTTGGATCTATGTATAGGCGGAGAGCTTGCCATTTAAAGAGGATAATCACAAGGCATAAGTGTGCTTCATCTTTCTGTAATGAAGGTTTGTGTTTGCAATGCCATTCACAGCATGAAACCCTCACTGAGCTCTGCTTTGTCAGAGTTGCCCTCCAAAACAAGACATCCTCTTGGATCCATCTGTAAGATGATCTTTTCTTACCAGATGAGTTACAGTACACCAGAGATGGAAAGAATGTGTTCAGATTCTCCCTAGATGTAAGAATGCTGTCTTTGGAGTAAGCATGCAGAGGCAAAACAGCACCGCGTTACTGAGAACCCTGGGGACTGGCACATAACCCCAAAAGGCTTTCATCCTCACTCTTACCCTGTTGTCTTATTCTTACCTATTCTCAACAAATACACAGGAATCTATCCCAAAAGCAGAGCTGCTGAACGCTGGGTCTGATTACACAACCTTTCTGCAGGTATCAGCTCAAAAATGAAGTCTTAAAATGACAAGATTTCTGTAGGCAAAGAACTCTTGGCCATCCAGTGATATCACAGTGTGTTTCAAAAGCAAAACAGTGTGTCAGAGCCCTGGAGAAGAACAGCTGTACAGTCAAGGGTCCTGCTGCCATAAACAACAGAATTTCAAGAGAAGAGAGCAGCAGTTGTAGCCTGGATGATCACTGTGCATAAAGAGGTTGTATCCATACCACTGTTGTAAGGTTACTCTACCATCACAGAGTAGGAGACTGCAAGAATATTTTCCTTTGACTGGTTTGAGGAATAGCGTTCACTTTCTGCACCTGGTGAAGACAAGAGTCTGCTCTTTACTTGCTGGTTCTTATTTCCTCCTGTACTGGCTCTGGCTCTAGCACATGAGGAGCTCTGTCTTACAGCCTTCCTTTTGGCAAGACTGCAGCCTCTAAAGGTGGCAACACTAGAAGTGGCAGTCACGGGCACAATTAAGATGACCAGAAATTGAAGAGAGGGCATTGAAATTGTAGCTCCAGAAGCAGAGCAGCTGTTATCTGCTGTTTATGAACCCAAGATTTTGGTTTTGACCTCTGTTCTTCTGAGTGTCTGGTATGATCCTAAAAACCTGCCAAGTCAACCAGCTAAAGCCCTGTTTCTGGATCTCATGTGAGAACTTCATTCCCTAATGATTAATATTTGCCAAACCAAATATCCAGAGTCTGGCACTTTACTTATTGGATGGGTTCATTCAGAACATTTGGAAATAGCTCTGTCTCTTCTGCTTTCCCCAAGGGAAAACTGTGCCACAGGGAATCTGTGGCGCAGGGCTCCGTGTGCTCAGGGTTTTCCAGCAAGCTGGCATGACGAAGTGCTGTTACTCAACAGCCACAGCTCCCTAAATGGCCATGCTTTGCCTCCATGACAGGGCACTGAGAGACATCTCAGAATTTAGGACTTAAATTGGAAACTTTAGCCAAAAATTGAATCCCTAATTGTTATAACTTTTCAGTACTAGTGTGAATATTAAGTTTTATTTATACTACTATATATGGTTTTTATTTTAACTGTAACTTTATTGCTGTCAGCTGAAAAGGCAGCCATGGGGAAATAAAGCAAGCTGACCAATTGTATTCAGTGGTATCACAGAAGATGTGCTCCACAGGTTGCATCACTCAGATACTCTTTCATTGCTCCATGACAGACATCTGCAGTCAGCAGCTCCATGCCTTGATTCATGAGGTGATCCCACCACAATCTCCTCATCTCGTTTTGGCTCTAATTTCCTGCCTTTCTACTTCCTTCTGCCCCAGATATATCCACAGACACCTACGAATGTCTCTGATGATTACAGTGGTGTTCTATATGTTTCCTTGTCGCTTATTATCTTCTTGCTTGAGCCTGTTCCTACATGTGTGAGCACCACTTGTGCAGAGAGCCATGAGCTCTGTCTTGCCCCAGGTAACATTCATTCCCTCTGAGGTCATGGCAATCCAAAGCACACTTTGCTGAGGATGGTGTGCACAAGCCATGCTTTGGAAATAACCATACAAAATGTTTAGCTGAGATGTTCAATCTCAGCTGTTAAATCTCAGAAATTTACTAGTAAATTTCTCATGCCCTTAAACATTAATCCATTGATGGAGCTTCTTATGTGACTGTGGCTGATTACCTGTGCAAATTCTGTCACAAATGAGAGAGGGACCATCAGTTGCTTCCAACTGTCATTATGGCCTGAAGCTGCACCAGAGGAGAGTTAGGCTGGATGTGCCATGGTCTAGCAGATGTGGTGATGTTAGGTTATAGGCTGGACTTGATGATCTTAGAGGTCTTTTCCAGCCTCAGTAATTCTGTGATTCTGTAAAGCAGGCTGGTTATGTACATAGAGGCTTCCCTGCTTGCTTTGCTACCACTTTTCTCATGTTGTTTCTCATGTTATTTCGTAGAACCTCCTACTGAAAACACAACTTTGTTCCTGATGACAAACATTTTTCTGTGGGTCTGTACAGTGGAAGTCACTATCTCAACATCAGCTCTCTTCCACTGAAGGGCAAATCCATATTCTGCTAAACCATAGTCACTGGAAGATACAGAGGGTCATTCTGGAAACAGTCCCACAGAAATTCTTACCATAATCACTGTTTGAAAATGAAACCAACACGTAATGTTCTCTTTAGTACAGTGGCCATAAATCTGTGGATTTATTTCAGTCAAGCTACTGCAATCCCAAGGATGAAGCTTTGCTCTGATTTCCACTCTCTTCATTGCATCCCAGTGTTCAAGCTAAAAGCGCAACAGCCACTGGGGAGGGAAATTAAAAACAGGGCAGATTCTGGCAGAATCCAGAGCAGAGCTGTACTTCATGAAGTAAGACGAGGTGCTACCAGACTGCTTCTGTGGTATCTGCTTGTACTAATACAGCTACACTGCACTGTGGTTGTTTTACTGTGAAGGGCATTATCTGGCCATACATTACTCCTGATTGGAGTAAGATTATGGGCTATTAGGAATGTGTTAATCAAATAAAAACTAAATCCTTGGAAAAATTATTTTAGAACAAGCATCTTGTTTGCTATAGAAGCTGGATGAGTTCCTGCGTGACTTGGTTTAAGTGATCCTGCTGTTGCAGGCGGATTGGACTAGATGATCTTTCAAAGTCCCTTCCAATCTGTAGTGATTCTATGATTCTATTCTATGATTCTATGATTTCATTACTGGGTTTGTCCATAGAAGACCAAATCAGAGCTAACCAACAGGTGTGATACTGGAAAATTAATCAAATGGGGAGTGCCAAATAAATTAGGGACCAAGTCCCTGGCTGATAAATCCATGTTTTCTGTGGGATCTCAAGAGGACCAGAGGCATTAGGAGTACAAAGGGCACTTCCTGGCTCACAGCTGCTGCCAGTGCACACTACCCTCTGCTTTGTTGCTCTCTCACCATAGCAGGAGGTACATTCCTCTGCGATATTACTCCCCATACACAGAGGTACGCTTTGTCCCAGCTAAAGCCTAGTCCCAGATTTTGATGTCCCAGTGCTGTGCCGGCTGGAAGGATCAGTGGCAATACAGAGCGGCTAACGTTTCTCTCGGGAAGCCCTTTCCCTCATCTAACTGTTGCACCACCATGACTTAGGTTTGTTTCCAGTATCGCTGTTGTGCGAGATAACACTAATAGGCTTTGGTAGCAGTTTCTGTGCAATTCTGATATCTCTGCGGTTAAAAGACTTCCTCTATATGTTGGGAAACGTGTCTGAAGACAGGTCACTCTCCTGGCATGTTCTTCTATCCTGTAAAGCTTCTCCATTGCAAAGCTGGGGCGGCTCACTCTTCCAAGAGGGGACAGATCAGTGTACAGATATGTTTTACACCTATATAAAGAAGCCTAAACCTTGCAAAAGCTACAATCTAATTACTCAGGGAAGTTAGCAGTGAATTTCAGTGAGGTAGCTTAAAGGAATGTGCTGCTTTGCAGGTCATTTTAGTGGTTTAATTTACTGTGATGGTTTGTGTTCAGAGACTTGAGTATTTACACTGGAGCATGGGTGATACATAATAGATGTGTGTGCAGATGTAAGCTGGTAATGGGTTTGGCAAGCAAATTGTTCTTTCTGATGTGAAAACATATTTGTAATCATTTCAACACTGCTCCTGGGAGTTTGTTTGTAATTGGTCCTCTGTGCCTTGAGAGCAAGTCATGAAGATGGCAGAGGATATTCAAGCCTGTTTACAAAAGTAATTCAGTCACTGGAGCACCCAGATCTCTCAGTAACACCACAAAGAACAGACCTTCTATCCCATTTAATATTGTCTTCTGCCTGTTGGCAATTGCAGAAGCATTTGTAGGATCACATTTGTGTCAGACAAACTAGGAGGGTTTCCCAAGCCCAGAGTTTGTTGATGTGGGACAGGTGATGGGAAGAGCTCAGGAAAGACAGCACTTCACGTAGCTAATAGAATCATAAAATCATTAGGGATTGGAAGGGACCTTGAAAGATCATCTACTCCAATCCCCCTGCAACAGCAGGATCACCTAGACCAAGTCACACAGGAACACATCCAGACAGGTTTTAAACATCTCCAGTGAAGGAGACTCTACAAACTCCCTGGGCAGCCTGTTCCAGCACTCTATCACCCTCACTGTGAAGTTCCTTCTGATATTTATGTGGAACCTCCTATGTTCCAGCTTATACCCATTGCCCCTCGTCCTATCACTGCATGACACTGAGAAGAGCCTGGCTCCATCCTCCTGACACCCACCCTTCAAATATTTATAGACATTAATGAGGACACCCCTCAGTCTCCTTTTCTCCAAGCTAAAGAGACCTAGAACTGATTTTCCATATCCCAGGTATATCTACTAACAACGGACTTGCTGTGTCTGAGGGCTGCCTTAGGCTTCAAATTCAAAAATCTGCTCCTGAAAGTGTTTTCTCAGATCTTGCAGCAGCATGAATGGGTGGTGTTCTGTCTGACACAGTGGTGTCCTGATGCTAACAACACTCAAACCAAAACTAGAACCACACTGAACAACACCAGCTGATTTGTCTCAGGGTCAGGTAAAGCTTCTGTCAACAACTTGAAAAAAAAGGATCAGGTCAAACCTAAAACAAGCCAGCCTGTCTGGAAAATAACTTGCCGCCTCTCTTATAGCCTGAAAAAGTATTTTCTCAGCTCGGTCGCATTTTTCACGTGCACTTTAAGTAGCTGCTTGCATAACTCACATGAAGATGAATGATCTGAACATCTAACTTTCTTCATGCATCCCCCACCTCACGTTTTTTCTTGCCTCATGCTAAGGCAGTCTCTGGTTTCACTGGCACACAGAAGGATAGAATGATCCTTTCCTAGGTGATGACAAATTTCTAATTAAACTGAAGTGTTGGAGTCATTGCTTACTGTGGACTCTGAAGTGCAGAGAGTACTCGTGGTTTTGGTTATATGCCCTGAGGTCAAGAGGCTACTGAGGTTCCTGTGTGCCATTGCTGCCAAGTTTCTGATTACTGTGTGGTGGCTGGAGCATGAAATCTGACTGCTGACCTTTGTTTGTGCATACAGGTGAAGGATGTTGTGGGCTATGATGCACTGGGCCATTGCTTCTTCACCGAGGATGGACCAGAAGAGCGCAACACTTTTGATCACTGCCTCGGGCTGCTTATTAAACCCAGCACTCTGCTCCCCTCTGACCGAGACAGCAGGATGTGCAAGCTGATCACTGAGGGTGCTTACCCGGGGTACATCCCTAAACCCAGGCAGGACTGCAGGTGAGCATGAGCCCTCCTTTCTTCTGTCTTGTCCTTGTAGGACTTAGCCACAGAAGTTACTGTTACACATATGGGATTAAGTGCTCTACACAGAGCTCAGGGCTGCAGGCCCCAAAGGCTAAGACATCTTCACACTTGTGCTCTTCAGATACCCAGACAGCTGGGGGGTAATTTTCACCTTTAAAATAATGTTAATTGGGATGGTTCCTACCTCAGCTGTTGAAAGTCTTTCAGAGTGCACAGTGATGGCCTGTGTCTTACAAAGTCTGGATCCCAGTGGCTCAGCAGAGAGTTGCTTAGTTCAGAATGGGCTGTGCTCTGATATTCGTGCTCTTCTCTGTAGCTGATTTTGAAGATATTCCCATTGATTCAGAAGTCATTACCTGGAAAGAATGGGTGCTGTTGAATGATAGGGCACTGGTGTTACATGGTCACTTGGCATAGTCTGCCCAAACAGTGGAGCAAATCCAAAATGACACCATTAATGCAGTGTGACTTCTCAAAATCCCCTTGTGCCACAGACACTGTAGGAAATTTGAAAAACGCCGTTCATCTCCCTTCTTACAAAAGAAGCCTTTCTTCTGAATTTCCTAATAAATCTGCCAATTGAGCTTTAGGTGAGGATTAGAGAAGCATTTGCAATAAGAAAGGATTCCAGAAGTTCTTTCTGCAGTTCTGCTGCCTTGTGGAAAGAATTCCGATGAAGCGTAGGAGAAATACACCTGGCTTGGTCACATCATTCACAATTGCCATTTTGTCTCCTAGAAATACATTGGTTCCTCATTAGCAGTAATTTAAAGCACAGGTTAGAAAAATGCTGGTTGCAAATATCATAGCTGACCCTGTCACAAGTCAGGGTATGGACTCACTGATCCTCTGAAGGCTATTCACAGAATCACAGAATGTTAGCGGTTGGAAGGGACCTCAAAAGATCCTCTAAGTCCAACCCCCCCTGCTGGAGCAGGGTAAACCTACAGTACTGTCTCAAGATGTCCTACATGGGGCTTGAATCTGTGACCCCAGGGATTCAGAGTCCCATGCTCTACCAGCTGAGCCAACTGGGTGCCCCATCCCTTCTTCCCATTATTCTCAACCTCCTTTTTCCCTCCAAAATCAAGGCACACGACCTAGAAGCATCACTGCTGTTTAGTGGCTTCTCAGGGAACCTCCTTATTTTGATGCCTATCAGGTAGCTTTTTTTTCCTCCCTCTGTCCCCACAACTCTTCTTGAGTAGGTAGTCAAGCAGATCTCCAGCTGTAGTCCAGGAAGCATAGCAAGTGGTCTGGAGCAGATCCATGGAATCGCGCTTTGCATTAATGACCGGACGTCAAGAGTTTAAAATTTATAGTGCATCCTCTTGAGGACAGGAGCCTCTGTGCAACACATGGGAGGTCTTCCATGGTGAAGATTTGTCTTGCAACCACAGAGCACTGGTGCTGTGTTGAAGCTGCTAGGAGACAGCAATACTTCTGCCAGGAGTCCAGATACTTCTCCAGGAATTTATTCTGCTGTACTTGCAGGGGCAGGGAAAATCCACTAAAAAAGAAAAGTCAATGAGAAAGTGTCTGGAGGCAGACTTCCATCCTGAAAATGAGGCAGTTAGAAGCTGATTGATGCCTAACAGCTAAAAATCTTCAGGGGATTTCTTTTATTTGGAAATGCTCTCCTGGGACTGTATCAGTATCACCCATTCTGTCCTCAGAACAAACTGGGGTTTCGTCCAAAGAAACACATTTTTAGCCTTTCAGTTTGGCAAGGCAGAGAGATGAATTCATGCGATCCTCTTTTCCACATCTGCGTTTGTTTGTAAATTACATTTAATGTCTCTGATCGTCAGAGTTAACCAGCCACTGTGCTCATTTTCAACTGATAATTTATTTAATAAAGGGACGAATTCTGTGTCATCTGGAAGACTGTTATATGTAGAAATGCTAGGAGTGGTAAGCGCAGGTCTAATGGGTAGTTCCTCCAATGCTTTGATCTGCCACGTCTTCCATTATTAAAGATTTCAAGGTCTGACCCAAGAAACTGCTTGTTTTGCACTGGACTAACCCAGCCTGCAAGAACAGGAGTGCACTAACCCTACCTACCCCCGGGGCAGTGGCCAAGACACTCAGCACTGAGACAAGGCACAGGGACTGGCTGAGGCTCCGTCAGCTTGCACAGGGCAGGCAGGCAGTCACTGCCAGGAATGAAGACAATAGGATTTGCCAAGTGACACAGTAACCTGCCCAGTCCTCACTGCACTGAGGAACAGGGTTGGGCTACAAGGTTGCTGTGGAAATACAGTGTCCTTGCGCTTGCCTATGCAGCAGGGCACAGTCTATAAATAATCTCAAGTAGTTTCTTTCCAGGCCAATCCCTTACCCAAAAGAAAAAATTATGTTTCCTTGATAGTGTCACACAAACAGGACTTCATGGTGGACCTAAAGCCCCCGTGAAGTCCTTCTTAGCAAGAGTAAAACAGATGCCAGAGTTCCATAGATTCATCCCCTGCAGGAGGGCAGATCTCATCCAGCAAATTTAGGGAGCCAGTCTGCTGGTTTTAAGTGCTGGATGTTTTCCTCCTGAAGTTCATGTGCCTGTTAGTTAATGAATTCTGTATGTCCCAGGATGGACAGTGATGGATTGTTCTTCCCTTCTTGATGGGACTCTTTCAGTTAAAAGTCTCTTAGGTGCATTAGGCAAATGGAGTCCTTTTGTCCCAAGAGAAGTATATGGGGGGGGAGGTGGTGGAAGCAAATAAAGTAAATGAATCACAGCAGCTCTTGGAAAAGGCAGGTATGGACGTTTACTTGGAAAGCCTTTAAGAGACAATTCATTGGGTCCCTTGATTAAACAAGCCTCTAATGAACATGAGGGCTTACTTGGGGGCAAGGTTCTTTCCAGTGACTTGTGCAACAATATATTTACCTTATCATAAAACAGGATTGACATCTGACAGCTTCGTAGCAGGCTTGGAATTGCAGCCAAAATTCCTCATTTAATACTCTGGGTTTTAAAAGATCAGGCCATGCTCTCTGTCAAACCGCAGAGGACACATGTTATGAGAAGAGAGAGGAAAAGAAACATTCCCTTTGCCCTCTAGACGGAACCCTTATCTGGAGAATTATCGGCCCTGCCTGTACTGGAGGGAGTTGACCGGTGACGCTGGTGTGTGCTCAGCATCATTTTCATGCTATTATTTGTTTTCCCCAACTGCAGCGCCGTGTCTACCTTCTGGATAGCCAACCCGCACAACAACCTTATAGACTGCGCAGCTGCAGGATCCGAAGTGAGTGCTCCTTATCCCTAATAGCTCAGACCGGTGACAGGCTGAGGCTGTTGCTGGCTTGAAACCTGCTTCTGTTTCACAGCAACTTTTTGAACAACTTGGAAGAGCCGCTTTGATTAATTAACCCCCTGTATTAATGTGGTTACTGCTGCAAACAAAAAATGATGCTTTTTCTCTCGCTCCACACTTCTTGTCACTTGCTGCTTCTAGAGCTTGATGGCTTTAAGAAAGATTTCTAGCCTGTGCAAAATGTGTAGCCTGAATAAATGGAATAAATGTGACCAAATGTCCCAAAGCAGTCTTTGGCAGTGATTCTGTTGACTGCAGTACAGTAATTCTTAGTCACATCAGGAGCTTTTATAAACAAGCACACCAAGCTTAAACAAAGAGATGTGGCCTTTCCAAAACGTGACTGGGTCTCCTGGAAGCATTTTGCGCAGCTAAATAAAAATGAACTGGCTTTGAAGATGCGCAGGCAGTGACGGAAAGACATCACTGTGGGTGTTACTGCCTTTGTAGCTTCATTATATATGTAAAGCTTGACGTGAGGCACCTTCAGAATGCAAGAATGTGACTGTGAATGTGTGTGTGTGTCAAACTCCCGGCTGCATACAGTTACCCAAGTCGGTGCCACTAGCTGTGAGATGTCCTGACGTCACCTGGCTCACGTCTTGTGGCTTTACTGGTGAATCCTTGGGTGATGTCGACTGGGAAAGCAGTTCAAGTAAGTCTCAGATGTCACTCTCTTTCTCAGGAAACAGGCTTTTGGTTCGTTCTGCACCACGTGCCGACGGGGCCCTCAGTGGGCATGTACTCCCCTGGCTACTCAGAGCACATGCCGATGGGGAAATTCTCCAACAACCGCGCACATTCCAACTACCGGGTGAGTCTGCACGCAACGGGAACACTGCCCTCGAGAAAAACACCAGCTTCTCGCTCCAGCTCTTTGGGTCTGCAAGCTATTATTGCCTATGCTTTCTGTTTCACTTGAAGTCACTGCAAACTTGTTTGTGTCTGCAGATAAAGCAGCTTGTGTGCTGGCATGGGAGCTCTCAGAGCCAGCCAGCACCCGCTTGACTTGGCTCCTCTGTGTTCAAAGAGGCTCTTCCCTCTGCTCAGGCTGCATCTTCGCTTCTGCACTCCTAAAATAGTGCCTCCAGGAGCATCTATTGGTAGCTCATCTAATTATAGAACTCAACTGCCAATGTTAGCAATTAAGCGAACATCTTCTAGAGGGATAAATACAGGCTGCTGCATCTAATCGTCTTCTCTTTGCTTATTTACCTCTAGCACGCTGTGCTGTGGGCTTGTGTGTTGTTAGACAACGTCAGGCTGGTTAGGTGCAGGGGGATGCATGTGTTTGCATGACATGTGCGATGTCTGGAACTCTGCAGCGATTTTGGGGAGTTTGTGCAGGTCTGGATAGTCTTGGCAGCCCTCTGTTTCATGTGGTGCTAAGACAAGCAGTTACGAGGACTGTGCGAGGGACTTTGGCTTAGAATGATTGGAGGGAGATTGTGGGAGGACTGTAGAATATATAAATCTACTGTAACATTGCATTTCTCTTCTCTTTTAGGCTGGAATGATCATCGATAATGGTGTTAAAACCACTCCAGCCTCTGCCAAGGACAAAAGACCTATCCTGACCCTGGTTTCTGGGAGGTAAAGTGCTTGGCATGGTTTGGTTTGGAAAACACTTCTCTGTAGCACTGACTGAAGGCTACAGAATTGCCCCCAAGGAAGCTGACAAGAATCATTACAATGCCTTTGGGGTGAATCTTATCGAGGAAAGGCCTTCTCCTCGATTTGCCATTCTCTAACTTCATCTTGTGCATTCCCCTTCCCAAGGAACATCCCAACACCCTTCCAGCTTTGCACTTGCTCTTCATCTCTGAATTGAGCGGGCAGGGGGGTTACACCTGCTCTCGGGTGTGCCACTGGCTTTTTGGTGCTTTGTAATAGACAGGCAGGAAAACGAAATGTTGATCTATGTTGTCCCACTGGGCAGAACTCGCAGCCAGACTTTTCCAGGAAAAAGAAGTAGTATTTCCTGGAAAGGCTGGTGATGTTCTTCACAGAATCACAGAACATTAGGGATTGGAAGGGACCTCAAAAGCTCATCTAGTCCAACCCCCCCGCCACAGCAGGATCACCTAGATCCAGTCACACAGGAACACATCCTTCATTCTTTTACAACCTGCTTGAACAGGAAGTGGTGGAGCTCACACTTTCATCTCAAAATTCTCTCTCGTTGCACATCTGACAAAGCAATAGCAATGCAAATTCCTTGCACTGAGCAACTCTTCATCCCTGCTGCTGTGCCCAGCCTCTGTGTGGCCTAATAGAGCCATTCAGAAATACTGGGAAACTCTCTATAGGGGAAACTTCTCCATATCATCAAACCTGCCATGGTCTGGTGGCACTTGAGAGTCCTCACTCTTTGCCCAGAGCTGGGGAGGCTGATGTCAGCAGAGGACTTACTGCAGGCAAAGCATGATAGGACCACACTTGCACCCTCTTAGCCCATTAGAGATTAGGTCTAAATCTTAACTAAGTTATCAAGCTCAGGAATAAAAAAAGGACTTAAATATTCACAAGTTTCATGGTTTTCTTTCTCAACTGACCAATTTTCTCTAGTGGTAGTCACCCTGCCTTCTGTCATGACTGGGTCTCTTTACAAGATGAAGCCATGCAAGAAAGAGAAATCTGCAGAAAATCTCTGCCCAGCAGGGAAGAACAGTGTTGTCTTATCTTCTTTCCACCTCTGGGACATGGGTTACACAAATGGCTGTTGTCACGCACTGGGCAAGCACTGCAGGGGTGGAATTGGTCCTCCTCCCCAGGGGAACCCAGCCAGCAGCCCAGATAGCAGTTATCCTGTGATCCACGCCACCCCGGTGCCCTGCTGCACAGCTGATGTAAAGAATATTTAAAAGTTAGTAATATTTACATTAGCTTAATGCTCAATTAATTGAAATTATTAATTCAATGATAAAAGTAACTATTGAAAAAATAACTTAAAAACTGCCTACTCTGCAAGTACATCCAAATTCTCTCGGGAGCCTGATGCTGCTTTTCATGATGCTGGGTGCTTGCCTGCTGCTCCATGTCCAATAAGTGGTTACAAAAGGCATCTTGTCCCTTGCCAGACAAGAGCACAAATGACTCCTGGAAGCCAGGCAGTTCAAAATGCAGTGGTGTTCATGCTTAGACATTACCCATCAGCAGAGGCTGCAGCTCAGATTATTTTTACCATTTTCATGTGTCCAGACTGAAGGACTGAATAAGTGATGATAGCTGGACTGGCTGGGACAGGCGTTGAGGTAGCCTGGGCAGTTCCTGAGCTGGAGAGATTATTTCACATTTGGTTACAGCATTAGAAGTCTGAGTCAAACTTTGCACACTGCAGTGTTCCTCCAGTCACAGAGGGATGTGGCAGAGACTGGAATCCATCTTGCAGTACATGTTTTTACCCAGGTCTGGGGAACTCACCAGGGCTGATACTGAATCTCTGAAAGCAAATTCACAATGATGAAGCTGCCAAAACAATATTAATTTACTAGAGCCCCATCAGCCTCCTGCTCGGATTTAGATTGATGTGATGCCTTATTAAGCAAAGCAAAAGGCTGTTGAATATCTGTTAGCCATTTGACAGCTTGGCCTCACTACCCATTGGTGTGGCATAAATTTTAATCTGTGGCCCAAACCTTGCTGGCACTGAGTTGGATGCTCATCTGTCAGGTTTCCTAAGCTGTGTAGAATGATGGAAGATGCAAAAGGGAGAGCTGTACCTCAGGACTGGGTAAATGACAGCTGAACTCAGCATCACCACAGTGAGCCAGGTCCTTGCCTGGATTGTGTAGCCTGAGCAGCAGCTGACAGGCAGCAGCTGAGGGCACCCGCTGCTGCAGTTTCCACTTGTGTGGGGGGGTTTTTTTCCGTTAGGCCAATATTTCATCATACTTGAGAACTTTACAGTTAATAAGTCTTGTACATGTGTTCTGGATAATACACAGTGGGGATAGTGAAGGACACACTCTCAGTCCCTCTCCGAGATATTTTAACTCGTTTCCAGAGGAGGAAGATTTGGCAGCGGTGTTCATTGCCGCAGTGTAGCCAAGGTTAGGAGATAAGAATGCTCAGAAGGGAAAACAAAAGGATATTCATCTAAATAACAGAAATATGCTGAACGATAACAGTAGAGGATTAAACAATATGTCAGACTTTTGGGAGAAATAATAAACTTTCCATTCTTTCAGCAGTGTGTCACCCATACAGTAAGAGGGATGTGAAAGGAAACTTGGAGCAGGTCTTTATAGCTGCCTCTTCTGGCCTGTCCTTCCCTTGGCAGTTGAGTCTGGTCATCAGTGCTTGACTAGACACACCACTTGGATGGACTCTTGTCCCAAAGTTGTTCCTGAGTTAGCAGAAACCAGCTGTTTAGCAGGACCATGCACCAAGCCAACCTTTCTTCTCTCCTGGTTGCAGGTACAGCCCCCACAAAGATGCTGATCCTTTGAAGCCCAGGGAACCTGCAATCATTGAGCACTTTATTGCCTACAAGAACCAGGATCACGGGGCCTGGCTGCGGGGTGGAGACGTGTGGCTGGACAACTGCCAGTGAGTTTTGCCTTATTTTAAATCTCAGAGTGCAGCCTGGTGTTTACGGCAAGCATTGCTGTGGTTCGGAATGTCTATATCACTTTGCACCTTTCCTACAGCCCAAACCTAATTAAAGATGAAATGTTAAGTAAACACAGACGTTGTTCTACACAAACAAATCCTGCTTGGTCTGAACTGAGGACCCCTCCGATTGTTTCTCTGGGGGGTGGTGATCACCATCATTCAAACGTCATCACAGACACAAAGATGCAAATAACTACAACTAAAGCCTAATATTTTTAAGTGTAAAATGAGGTGCTTTGAAGAGAAGTGGCAAAATCCACCACCTTCCCTGTCTAAGCCAGCTCACAGATCAGTTTTATGTGGTTCACTGCTGTGCTGAATAAGCAAGTACTGATGAAGCAGACATGAAACTATGCACCACAGCAGCAAGGGAAAGATTCTGGGCAAGTGCATGTTGTGCTCTCTGAAGGTAATTTCCTGCGCTGGTCAGAACAGCTATTTGTTTTGCACTTGAAAACAGATGATCTGCAGGTTTTTTTTGCTGAGCTAGGCTCTTGATATCAGCCTCAAGGAAGAAAGAGGAGAAAAAAAGCTGCTTTTACAAGGCATGTTGTGATAACCACAGTACGAGCAGCTGTCACTCCGCTGTCTGGTGTCCAGTTCCTCTCTTTGCCTTTGAGTGACCCAAACCTCTTAAAGCAGCTGGTGGAGTGAGCTAGCTCTAGCAGCTGGTCATGTTGGTGACAATGAGATTGTAGCATAACAGTCAGAACTGCAATATTGGCCAGCACAGTTGATGCTTCTCATAGAATCATAGAATCATTAGGGATTGGAAGGGACCTTGAAAGATCATCTAGTCCAATCCCCCTGCCACAGCAGGATCACCTAGACCAATTCATAGAATCAGTCAGGGTTAGAAGGGACCACAGGATTATCCCAGTTCCAACTCCCCTGCCATGGGCAGGGTCACCGCACCCTAGATCAGGCTGGCCAGAGCCTCATCCAGCCTGGCCTTAAACACCTCCAGGGACGGGGCCCCAACCACCTCTCATGAATTTACCAACCAGAAGTATCTAGTTCAGTCTGTGGACAGCAAGTTTGTCTTCACAGATGACACTCATGCCATGGGGTGTTTATGGAGCAAGTGCAGCGTATGGAGTCTGCTAGGGGTGACCTCATTAATGTCTATAAATATGTGAAAGGATGGTGTCAGGAGGAAGAGACAGGCTCTTCTCGGTGTCATCTAGTGATAGGACAAGGGGCAATGGGTGTAAGCTGGAACATAGGAGGTTCCATATAAATATGAGAAGAAACTTGATCCTATGATCCTATGAAACTTTTTTACAGTGAGAGTGACGGAGCACTGGAACAGGCTGCCCAGGAGGGTTGTGGAGTCTCCTTCTCTGGAGAGGTTTAAAACCTGCCTGGATATGTTCTTGTGCGACTTGGTCTAGGTGATCCTGCTGTGGCAGGGGGATTGGACTGGATGATCTTTCAAGGTCCCTTCCAATCCCTAATGATTCTATGATTCTAGAAGCCCAAGCTCCTCAGCAGTTTACAGTAGGAAACCCACGCGTGTATGTGAATTGGAGGAAACAGCCATCAAACTGTAATTGACTTTAGAGGAACGAAGCAAATGCGACCGTGGCACACGGAGTGCAAACCCCAGTGTGTTCTGGGCTGGAGGAAGCCACTCGAAGGCGATGGCTTGGGCAGCGCTGCCACCTGCAGACAGGAGCAGGGCAGAGCTGGTCTTTGCTGCGGCAGCATTACTGAGGACAAGGGCAGGCGTTAAGAGTAGGACCCATGTGAACATACCACCAAGATTTAGTCATGCTATCATATTGATTGTAGCCTCTTATAAGGAGGAGTCATGAGCCGACTGTTGTGATCGATCTCATCTAGTTGCTTTGGAATTTCTGCAAGGTGGAAAGACATTTTAGTCTTTTCTCTTTTGCATTAATAAGGAAGATCTGATCTCTCTTATCCTGTTGATGAAAACGAAGTCAGGCTCCTTGGTTTTTATAACAGTTCCCTTTGTAAAGCTGTTTTACAGAAGCAGTATGTGGTACACGGAGAGGGGAGCACAGCAGTGTGTGAAAGGCAAAGAACTACTGAATGATTAAAACTAGTTTGAGTAAGAGAGACTCACAGAATCACAGAAACATGACCTTTTGTCCTAACAGTGAAGAGTGTGGTCATTGGACAGGGAGAAAGCTTTATGAGACACCCAACTTATGCCCAGTAATCACCAGCTTAACCTCAGCTCAGAGCAATCAGGTGCATGTCGGCTGCTTCATATGATCTGCATATGCTGCAAGATGTGCCAAAAGAGCTTCCAAACCTAGACAGGGAATGAACCTGGAATAGCCTGGGTTCCCCATGAGCACTGTTCAGTAATTATATCCTGTTGACCTCCACCTCATTGACTTGATTATTTTAGTTTGACATGATAAGACAACGCAAACCCAAACCTTTTCTGAAGAATCTTTCTTCTCTTTGTAGGTTTGCGGACAATGGCATTGGCTTGACCTTGGCAAGGTAAGCGTGGCACAAATTGTGCCACAGCCCGGGACACAGCTGGTGGGGATAGGTGTGAATGGCCCCTTTACTTCCAGCGCTTCCCTTGTAGTGGTGGCACTTTTCCTCATGATGATGGCTCCAAGCAAGAAATCAAGAACAGCCTGTTTGTTGGCGAGAGTGGAAATTTGGGCACTGAGACAATGGGCAATGAGATCTGGGGACCTGGTGGTCTGGACCACAGAGGAAGGACCCTGCCCATTGGCCCGTAAGTTCAGCTCAGCACATCAAAACACTCGCTGTTCCCAGTCTCTGTTCAGACTTCAGCCCAGAGTGGTTTCTTCAGTGCTGTCCACTTTAATAAACATTAGACAGAAAGCATCTAGTTTCATTTCTCCCTATCCCAACATCCTCACTGTGCAGTTGCTGCTGGCAGGTACCTACTTGCAGCCTGCCAAGACAGCATCAAACTTCTGTTTCCTTCCCACTCCCCTCTGAACGCACTTAAGAAGACAGCAAGAGGACTGTGTGCTAGCTGGGCACTTCAGCATATGTAGTCAGCAGTGGTTGAGCAATGTGCAGGTCTCCATCCAAGTCAGCTGCTAGGAAAGCCCAGAGAAGCCCTCCCTGGGTTTGAACTGGCTTAAATTTGGTCACTAATGCCTTTGTTGCTTTTGAAATGTGCAGAGAACATCATGTGTGGCCTCTTCCTGGTCTTTATTCTTACTAATTAGTTTGCAAGCTCAGTAAGGTTTTGTTGGTATTCCTAAAACCCCTACCCTAACAGTAGTCCCACAATGATCAAACAACACAGCAGGTTTTTTTCTGCCTTATTGTCTACCTCAGCTTGTTAGTCTGCCCCTTCATCTCTTGTCAACCCCATAGATTGTATGACCTTTCTTCTTTATATTGCAGCTGAGTCGCCCTGTTTCTCTCCAAGTTCCTTTGAAAGGTGTGGTGGGACTTCTCTTAGTCTTGCCGTTGCTCAACCCAAGAAAGTCTGCACAGCTTTGATGAGTTTCATGTTTCACTGCTGCAGAATTAATTTCTGATGACAAACACAAATTTCTTTCCTTTTAGGTCAGTGCTTTGACTTTGCTGTAAGTTCCTTCCCTGGAGGTACACAGACCAAACAAAGACTATCTATTCAGACACAAGAGAACTTGAGCTGAACTTGCAAGGATAACAGGACTTCACAGACCTAGAAAGGAGGGAAATCCTTCCTCTTCCAAAACATGAACTCAGGAGTTCCAAGGGCTGTGAGAAATGCAAGCAGCTGAGAAACAAGAGCTGTTGGACTGCACTTGTCTAAAATGCGTTCTCATGCTAATGCATCTTGACCAAGTCTCTGTCTCCTCCTAATGTGTTTTAGGGATTTTCCCATTCGAGGAATTCAGTTCTACGATGGACCGATCAATGTCCAAAACTGCACCTTCCGCAAATTCGCTGCCCTGGACGGCCGGCACACAAGTGCCCTGGCCTTCCGCCTCAACAACGCCTGGCAGAGCTGCCCCAACAACAACGTCACTGACATCCACTTTGAAGAAGTCCCTGTGAGTTATCCTTCTTAGAAAAGCCTTTTCCAGTTGGCTTGGAAATGGGGTTATGGGCAAAATGGGTGTAACAGCCTTCGGGAGAAAACATGAGGTATTCAGGATGCTGCCCATCGTCTTTCTGATGAAGAGCCAAATTTAACAAAGATGGTGACAGCTAAGGAAAAGTCAATAGGGTGAGTGAAACAGCAAGAAAATCCAATTGTCTGACGGATCTGCAGAAAACTAGAAGGAAGCATCTGTTAAAAAACAATAAATAATTCACAGGAAAATAATTTTCATCTCTATATGTATCATAGAATCATAGAATTGGAAGGGACCTCCAAAGATCATCTAGTCCAATCCCCCTGTCACAACAGGATCACCTAGACCGAGTCATAGAGTCAGTCAGGGTTAGAAGGGACCATAGGAGTCATCCAGTTCCAACTCCCCTGCCATGGGCAGGGACACCCCAGAAACTGTGACACAGGGAGAAGAATCTTTGTTTTTGACAGCTGTATAACACTAAAGCACCAACAGAAGGAAGCTGCAGAAGGTCTAACTAGCCTAGAAGCAGAAAACACTCATGTTGGGAAGCAGCCAATGAAACTGAGCCAGGACAGGATAATTCTGCAGAGCTGCACACCAGGGTAATTCCACGGGCTCCGGTTCTGCAGACATACAGGACAGCAGAGCAGAGCCCAGCCAGAAAGGGTTTGCCAAACCTAGGATTACAATATGAACTTCTGGGTCGGTTGTTTTTGTGTTGGTTTTGTATTTGCTTGTGTGAACGTGTGCTAACTGGTTCGCTGAGATTCACCTCTAGCAGTTGTTAAATCCAGCTGCCAAACATTGCCCTCCTCAAAATAAATAAATAAAGTGCTCGGGACTCAGGTTATTTCAGTTGCTTAACTTTCAAAAAAGGAGTAGACTTTCTCACATGTTAGGAAAAGTGCTGACTAGTGATCCTCGTGCCAAGTGGTTTGGGGAAGGTAGAATTCCCCTTAAAGCGCTGGTCTCACAGTGCACCAGGCAGGCTGCGGACCTGCCACTTATTTGTGCTGGATAAAAATATCCGTCAGGAGTTGCCTAAGCAGCCACTTCCCAGGGAAGGTCACTGACATTCCCAGCATCAGTGTGACTTGATGTGGCTTTGGAACTTCAAAAGTATATTAGCAGACACTGAGTGAAGTGGCTCTTGCGAGTCCTCTGCTGAACCTTCCTTTGGGATTTTAAAACCAACCTTTTTGCAGCTGAAGTTGAAAACCCCAGGGAGGTCTCAGATGACTGGAAACTTGCCCATCTACAAGAAGGGCAGAAAGGAGGCCTGTCAGCCTGACCTCTGTACAAGGGAAGATTATGGAACCCTTAAACTTGGGGGTGATCATGCAGCAAGTGCAGGACAACAGGGAGGTCAGGCCCAGCCAACGTGGGTTCATGAAGGGCAAGTCCTGTTTAACCAACCTCATCTCCTTCTATGATCAGGTGACCCACCTAGTGGATGAGGGAAAAGCAGTGGATGCTGTCTACCTGGATTTCAGGAAGGACACTGTTTCCCACAGTATTCTGCTGGAGATGCTGGCACCTCACAGCTTAGACAGGTGGACTCTGCACTGGGTTAACAACTAGCTGGATGGCTGAGCCCAAAGAGTTGTGGGCACAAGCAGTGTCCCTCAAAGCTCAGTTTTGGGACCAGTCTTGTTTAACATCTTTATCAATGACCTGGATGAGGGGATCGAATGCACCCTCAAGAAATGTGCTGATGACACAAAGTTAAGTGGGAGTGTCGATCTGCTTGAGAGCAGGGAGGTGCTGCAGAGGGATTTGGCCAGGCTGGAGTGATGGTCTGAGGCCAATGGGATGAGGTCTAACAGAGCAAAGTGCCAGGTCCTGCACTTTGGTCACTACAATCCCCAGCAGTGCTACAGGCTTGGGGAAGGATGGCTGGTGGAAAAGGACCTGGGAGTGTTGGCTGGCAGCTGAGCCAGCAGGGAGCTAAGGTGGCCAAGGCAGCCAGTGGCCTCCTGGCCTGGATCAGGAATGGTGTAACCAGCAGGAGGAGGGAGGTGATGGTGCTCCTGTACTCTGCACTTGTGACAAGGCACCTTGAGTACTGGGTCCAGTTTTGGGAGCCACAGTGTAAGAAGGACATTGAGGGGCTAGAGTGGGGCCAGGGAAGGACAACAAGGATGAGGAGAGGGCTGGAAAATAGGCCATATGAGGAGAAGCTGAGGGAACCGGGGTTATTTATTCTAGAGAAGAATTATTGGTCTCTACAGCTATCTAAAAGGAGGTTATAGTGAGCCTGGTGCTGGTCTCTTCTCCCAAATTACTAATGACAGGATGAGAAGAAATGGCCTCAAGTTGCATCAGGGGTGGTTTAGATTGGATCTTAGGAAGAAGTTCTTTCCTGAGAGAGGTGTTGGGCACTGGAACAGGCTGCCCAGGGTCACTATCCCCGGAGGTGTTTAAAAGATCACAGTATCACAGTATCACAGTATTATCAAGGTTGGAAGAGACCTCATAGATCATCAAGTCCAACCTGTCACCACAGAGCTCAAGGCTAGACCATGGCACCAAGTGCCACGTCCAATCGTGCCTTGAACAGCTCCAGAGTTGGCGACTCCACCACCTCCCTGGGCAGGCCATTCCAGTGGCCAATGACTCTCTTGGTGAAGAACTTTCTCCTCACCTCAAGCCTAAACTTCCCCTGGCGCAGCTTGAGATGAGTAGATAACCATTTGAAGACATGGTCTAAGGGTTAGGGAGATGTTGGGATAAGGGCTAGATTTGATGATCCTGGAGGTGCATTCCAGGCATAATGATTCTGTGATGCTGTGATTCAATGAAATTCTGATTGGTTTAGCATTTCTCCCATGGTCAGCAGGGAGATCTGCGTGTGCTTGGAGGGACAAATCAAATGCACCTTTTCAGTGTGACCCAGCTGTATACTGGTGTCAGGATTACCCAAGGAAGCAGTGTGCAGGCAGGAGCAGTCCTTAGATGCACCGAATGGCTCTGGTGCCAACTCAAAACATCGGCCCAGCTGAAAATTATTTTGGTGCTTCCATCTTTGGATGGTTGGTTTCTGAAGCCTACAGTTTTATCACCCTATAATGCTGTCTCGGAGGACCTGATTTCATCTGGAGTCATGGAGCCTTAGAGCTGTGGAACATCAATCCTACCATCCTTCAAGCTCAGCATCCAAAATCTGGTGTCATTTAAGGAATGGTGACGTTAGCCCAAATGCACAAGTTCTTAATGCACAAGTTGACCCACAAAGCCAACACTATTTCTTGTTCAAGCTGCTTTTCCATGTCACATAGTCAGAAAATGGGTTTTTGAGCCCCTCTAGTGGCCATAGACATCCTTTTCTCTGTATTCTAAGAGATTAATTCCTTTCTGGAAATGTAAAGGTGTTTTGTTGTTTTGTTTAGATTACCTCAAGGGTCTTCTTTGGAGAGCCTGGCCCCTGGTTCAATGATCTGGACATGGATGGTGATAAAACATCAGTTTTTCATGATATAGATGGTTCTGTGTCAGAATATCCAGGTTCATACCTGATAAAAGAAGATAACTGGCTAATCAAGCATCCTGATTGCATTGATGTGCCTGACTGGAGAGGTTCCATCTGCAGCGGACACTTTGCACAGGTGAAGCTGCTTATCCTTTGCTTTTATTTTAAATGTCCTGGCCCCATAAAGGTTAACCTGTAGGTATGGATTTCCTTCGTGGTGCTCAGGGTTTATTTTTATACATGTCCACACAGGTGGTTTTGAACATGATGCTGTGGTACATTTTCAGAGACTTTGGCCCTGAGTGATAACAGCTCCAACAACTTTTGCATGAAGTCCTTTAGGGGCTACAGGAGCATTAGTGGATTAATATTCATAAATCTGTGGACTGCCAGCTAGTTATTTTTCTTTGATTTACAGGGGGAAGTGTTGCTCACAGTGTTGTGGGAAATGTCCTGTGCATTTGAAATTAGCCTTCAGCTCTCATGATCTTTCATCTTGTGTAACCACCAAACTATCCTTCCTACCACACAAGCAATAAGTGCTACTGCCTTGAGAGAGCCTTCACTTTCCTCCCATGAGTAGCGCTTGTTTTTTCCTTGGGTGTTGCAACAGTTGGGCTGATTCTGTGTCGTGCTGCTAAAGCAGATCTTTAACCACTGAGCTGCTTTTTGTGCTTCTGAAATCCAGACAGAAGGGTCCTTGTTCAGTAGAAATCAGATGTCTGAGGTAGATACTGCCCAGCGCTAAGGGCTGCCGCCAACGCTGTGAAATAGCACAGTGCTGCTGCAGCTCTGTTTGAAGCCTGGGCTGGTACTGGAACTCCATGAATGAGGAGATGATCCTCTTTTTTCTGTTGTTCCTGAAAACAATTTACTTTCTTGAAGAGGAGCCCTAGGAAATTGAATGTATGTGTATCTCATGTGGATCACTGTTGAAGTCTCAGGCCTTGCACAGGTTTGCATCTGTTGAGTAGCTGCATCTTCAATGTTTTACCACAATTCATTAAACACTTGGTGGCAATTTTTTCATGTAGATGTACATCCAAGCCTACAAGCCAGCCAACCTGAAAATGAAAATAATAAAGAATGACTACCACAATCACCCGCTCTACTTGGAAGGGGCTTTGAGCAAAAGCACTCATTACCAACAGTACCAGCCAGTTATAACTCTCAGGAAAGGCTACACCATCCACTGGGACAAGACAGCCCCTGAAGAACTCACCATATGGCTCATCAACTTCAACAAGTGAGTGGTCCAACCAAATTCCAGCATTCCAGCCCAGTAATGTAACTGCTTCATTTTAATGGGTGAGATCATCACATCATTGAGCTCTTCCAGAATGAACATGCTTGTTCCAGGAAGTCCATTGAGTTTACCATCGTTCCATTTGATATCACAGATTCCTGTTTCCTCCCATGGGAAGCTTTGCAGGATAGTGTAGTTAATTTTTAGAAGCCCAGAGGTAAATTGTTCCTGGTGTTTGAGAGTCACAGGTGTAGAAGTCAGGAGCAGACCTGACCCACATTGCTTGACACTGTTGTTATGTCTAATTTACATTGCAGAGATTCATCCCAAGCCATTAAACCTTTAACTGGCCAGGAAAAAAATAAGTTACATTTCAGAGTGAATTATTTAGTTTGGCTTCTAATAGACCCGGGAAAATAACACCCATGTGTCAACTTGTTATAATGTGTGTCACTGATATTTTTAGGAACGACTGGATCCAAGTAGGCTTTTGCTATCCTAGAGGGACAACATTTTCCATTCTCTCAGACATCCACAATCGCCTCCTGAAGAAAACGTACAAAACTGGAACCTTCTACAGAACCTCTCAATTGGAAAAACTGGAGCACAGATACCCTAGCAAAGGGTACTACTACTGGGATGAGGACTCTGGGTAAGGAAGCAGGTCTTGCTGATTTGGACATCTCTTTGGGAAAGCCGCTGAGCTAGTGAGCTTGTTGGCTAACGCCCTCTGTGGAGATGACAACAGAACTAGAAAGTCTTTTTGGAAATATGACCAGTTGTTTCATTTTCCTGGGACTTCCATGACTGCCAGGCATTCACAGCCTCTGCTGCACTTCCAGGTACTCTGGGAAATGCCTTGCCAAGTGAATATGGATTAGGAAAGAAAAGACAAAACCAAAGTGCAGACCATGAAATTGAACTGGAGACACACCCAACCCTTCTTGCTTTAAGCACCAACATTTACAAACACCATGACAGGCATGGACAGGAACAGAGAGTGTAAAGACTGTTGTTTTCTTTTAAACAATTAGAATAATGGGAGACAGACGGATCTACAATACAAAGTGTGTATTTCCACATGAATCTATAGTTATAAAATAGAGCACAAAGGGAGTTTGGGTGTCATGCAATTTCTCTGCCCCAAACCATTGCAGAGGCGTGCATCCCCTTTTCACTTGCATGTGGTATGTTGAACACTGTAGAATGCAGAGGGTGACCCTGAGGGTTTGCAAAGCACATGAGTGCAAAGCATTAGGAAGAAGTCCACCAAAACTGGGAGTTAGTAATTTTTTTGCACGGAACTCATTAGGGTGTCGCCTGCCCTTCTCTCCCACCTGCAGGCTGCTGTTTCTGAAGCTCAAAGCTCAAAATGAGAAGGAGAAATTTGCTTTCTGCTCTGTCAAGGGCTGTGAACGAATAAGGATCAAAGCTGTGATCCCAAAGATGGCTGGTGTCAGTGACTGTGAAGCCATGGCGTACCCCAAATACATTGAGATGCCGATAGTCGAAGTGCCAATGCCTAAGAAGCTCACCAATGCACAGCTGGTAAAGTAGTTTTTTCTTATCGCAGAATTATTGCCAGGCCAGTGTAAACCTGTAGTTCTGGCACATGTTGCACCCACAGATGCAGAAAACTTCACTATATATGTGATTTCCTGAAATGGTTCAGGCATGTGAGTTAATGCAAACCAGATCCTTGTACATGCAGAGAACATGTCCTCAAATGATAGAGCCGCCCAAGACCCTGGTTGAAGATGCATACTTAGTCTTTTGGAGATCCATTGTGGTTTTCACAGGGTGAAAGGCGATGAGCTGGAAGACAGATTGGTCCAGGGAATGTGATTCTAGGGAGATACAAGGTTCCGTGCCTGGCCTTCTTACAGCTCCAGGCTGTAAGAACAGTGGTGTCAGAGAGGGAACTTCATAGCTGAGTGTCTGACTCAATGCACACCACCATCTCCTGCATCCAATCCAGTCTGGTCTGTGAGAAGAACTGTATATTTATCTGGGGTTCTTTTTGGCTTTTTGACTTGAAGCAGAAATGCACAGCGAAGCCTCAGAGAGCCATGTGTCAGCCATGCAGAGGGAGGCTCATATTCTGCCATTTGATGAAACAATTTGCATGCTGGCAGGAGAGGCAGAGGTGACCGTTATGCCTAGTCTCAGCAGCTGTGTAGTTTGACAAGCCAGTGCTGATTGTGTGGCTTTCTGGTTGATCGAATTCCAAGGTTTTAAATGTTTTCTGGAAACACAGGATTCAGGTAATGGACATTCTCGCTAGAAAAACTTCTATTGTCTTTTTTTTTAACAGAAGACTAAGGACCGCCTGCTAGAAGTGAAAATAGAAACATACAAGAAACAGTACTTCCACCTGAAGGACGACTTTGCATACATTGAGGTGAGCAGGTTCTCTCCGTGAACATTATTCTAAGATACTTGCTTCATTTATACAGACAATTGTATGAATTTACCAGGGATAGTTAGACTCAGGTCACTTCTGCTTTGTGTACTGCAAAAAACAAAAGAGGTTGTGGCACCTCCTTCTCTGGAGATGTTTAAAACCCTCTTGGATATGTTCCTGTGTGACTTGATCTAGGTGATCCTGCTCTGGCAGGGGGATTGGACTAGATGTTCTTTTGAGGTCACTTCCAATCCCCTAATGTTCTGTGATTCTGTGATGATCTCTCCTTGCTAGTGAAAATGCCAGGCAGCTTGACCTCAGAGATAAGAAATTACACACTTTGATGTAAAAAACAGAGCTATGAAAAGTTGCCCTTTGATATTATATCAAATATCAAATTATAGCAGAGCAGTCCTGTAACTCAAGATTATCAGTGCTTCTTACAGGTGTTTTTTAGTAACAGTATTACTGTGAGAGCTGAAGGATATTTTTTCCCCCTGCACAGGTTGATGGTGTCAGATATTTTCTCACCGATGAGGGTATCCAACTGGTTGTGATTGATGGACGTCATGGAAAAGTTGTTGACCAAATAACATTCAAAAACTCCATTCTACAAGGAATCCCAGCGCAGATCGAAAATTATGTGAACAGTATCAAAGATCAGTGAGTAAAAACACTGATGTTACCGGCGTGCAATGTGCGAGAATGCTGGACAACACTCAGCTTTCTCCTCCTTTTTGTCACCCATCATGAGCCCCATGGACTGGGGCACTTTGTACCTGCCAGCTCCCACACAGTCCACACGTGAGTGGGACATGCAGGGAGCAAAAGGATGCAGACTCTGTAGTTTCGGAACTGATCAAGCCCCAGATAAACTGCAGAGCCACATATTTGATTATAAACTGCAGACTCACGTTTGTGTTGTGGCTTACAGGTAAAGTGCAGGTTGAAATTCACAAGTCACTTGTTGCTGCAGATGTGCACAGTTTACAGTTTCCATGTCCTGCTTACTCTCTCCAGCTGCAGAGAATTCCCTAATAAAATACACTCCTCTGCACATGTTCCCTGACCAGATCTAATGGCTGGATTCTTTTATTTGTTAAGTATTGCTGCCAGGAATGCAGAGTCTGGCAAGTGGGTAGTGTGTGGCCAACACATGTCTCCGCATCCTGGAGGACAGTAGTTTCATCTGCTGGAATAAGAATGGAAACATCAGACACCCTCTAACCAAAGGGGTTCTACTCATGTTAGATTGTGGAGTGCTAGTGGCAAATGAATATATTCAATTATTACTAAATCTGTTTAGATTTAGGATTGGGTACAGACTATTTAATACAAGCATGATTGCTTTGCTGAAGAGTCATCTCAAGCAGCTGCGGGCAGGTAGCCAGCGTATGGTTCTGGCACTTGTTCTAAAGACTTGGGGGAAGCTTAAACTAAATGCCATGCAGGTTCTACTGTCTTAAATAATTCTGAAGGTTGCAAGAATCGTTTTGAGTAGTTACTGTGGAGAGGTATGATACTTACTCACTTGCAGAAAAACCAAATCTAAGAGGGCTTTTCAGAGAGGCCATCCTCCTTTGCAAAAAATCCAATCTCGGTCCTGGCTAAATCCAGCTCCTGGATTCTTTGTTACTGCAGAAGATTGAATCTCAATTAGACTTTGGGTTTATATAAGACTTTCTGAGCCTCATTGTCATCTTTGGATTAGTGTTGGAACAGGATTAGGATTAAGAATAGGATTAGGAATAGGATTAGGACCAGTAATTGACCCAATATGATCAGCACCTCTCAGCTCTCACTCAGCAGTGTCCTTTGAAGGACTGAAATCCCAAATTATTATCCACAAAATTATTATTATATTTCACAAAAAGTTTTTTCAGTGTAGCCCCTGCAGTCCTTTCCAATTTGATCAGCCTCAGTCTTCAGCAATAGCCAGGAAACACCACCCATCTGTTTGCTGGATGAAAGTGTTGTTCAGGTTCAGCCAGGGACACCATGTGCACAGTGGCAATGTACAGCCCGCAGCTTCCTCTCACCTCGCCCTGCTGCAATGAAGAGCACAGACTGTACAGAGCCATGGTGCTGATGGAGAGGAAGAAGCCTCAGCACACACACCAGTGTCTCCTGAAGGTTTATGGATTTGGAATGTTTCTAGTGAGGACAAGCCTCTTTGTTCATGTAATCAGCTCTCTGTGGGCCAAGCTTATTTTCTTTTTTTTTTCAAAAAAATCCAATTGTCTGAAGAGTTTCCCAAGGATAGAAAACAAAACATCTGGTGAATTTATCTTAAATTTCAATTTATTCATTAATGACTTGGATGAGAGATTAGAGTGCACTGTCAGCAGCTTTGCTGATGATACAAAGCTGGGAGGAGCAGCCAATCCCCCAGCAGGCTGTGCTGCCATTCAGTGAGACCTGGAGAGGCTGGAGAGCTGGGCAGAGAGAAATTGAATGAACTATAACAATAGCAAGTGTAGAGGCTTACGTGTGGGCAAGAACAACCTCAGGTATCAGTATAGGTTGGGGACTGTTGGAGATCAGCATAGGAGAAAGGGACCTGAGTGTCCTGGGGGACAGCAGGATGACCATGAGCCAGAGCTGGATCACTTGAGCTTGGAAAAAAGGAGACTGAGGGGTGACCTCATTAATGTTTATAAATATGTGAAGGGTGGGTGTCAGGAGGATGGAGCCAGGCTCTTCTCAATGTCATCTAATGATAGGTCAAGGGGCAATGGGTGTGAGTTGGAACATAGGAGGTTCCATATGAATGTGAGAAGGAACTTCAGTTCCAGTTCCAGAAGAGGAACTTGATGTAGCTGCTGCACTCAGTAGCTCAGGGCTTGAGCTCTGAAGGAGCTGATGCCTTACTAATCTTAGTGACTTGTGTCCTCTGTGATGCCAGAAAGCAGACCCAGCAAGACTTCCATCCTGTAAGATTGTACGTGCTGTTTGAGTCAGGAAAGTTTCACTCATGGAAGCTCTGCAAGGTGGAATGAAAGAATCTCCTCTCTGCAAGTGTTTGCTCAACTACTGTTCATATGATCATAGGATCATAGGGTGTTAGGGGTTGGAATGGACCCAAAGAGATCATCG